>JAQZBX010085344.1:0-13149 GCA_029593785.1 Cabassous unicinctus
AACTTATAATATTTTATCTAAATATCTTTTTGTTACAAGGTTTTATACAGTAATTGTTGTTCACTTACTAATTTTTTCTGATGAAAAAAAATTTTAAGTTATTTTATTTTTTGTACAATTAACTTAATTGAATTCAGTGTAATTTTTGCCTAAACCAAATCACCAAATACTTTCTTCTATATACTTTTTTAAGTTTTATAATTTTAGATTATTAAGTTTAGGTTAATGATCATTTTGCATTGTTTTCATACAGAGTGCAAATGTGTATTAAAATGGCTTTTGCATATAAAATTAAATTGTTCCAATACCATTTTTCCATGTGTATATATCTCTGATTCACCACTTTATACCTCTGACGAGAATCAGTTGTGTATTTCTGGACTCTCTATTGTAGTCCATTTTTCTTTTGGTTGACCTTGACATCGGTAACATGCTACCTTTATTTCTTAACTTTTATACTAAACCTTGATGTAAGGTAAAGTTATTACTCCAAATTTGTTATTCTTTTTTCAAAATTGTTTTAGCTATTTTAGGTCCTTTGCTTTACCATATGAATTTCAGAATCAGCTTGTCCATTCCTGTAGAAAGCCAGCTGGAATTTTGACTAGAATTATATTGCATCTACAATTTTCAACAAAATGATGTAACAATATTGAGTCTTCTAACTAATAAACATGGTTAATTTCTCCTTTCATTTAAATATTTTTCAATTTCTCTAACCAATATTTGGTAATTTTCAACATATAGATTTGTCACATCTTTTATGAGATTTCTTGGTAAATATTTCAAAAATTTTATCATATATGAGTAGTAATTTTAAATTTAAATGTTCAATTGTTTATTGTTAGTATATAAAACAGAATTGGTTTTTGTATATTGATCTGATATCCTGTAACCTTGATAAGTTTGTATCTTAGTTCTTGTAGTATTTTATATATTCCATTTGATTTTTACATAGATTATCAATTTGTTTGCAAATAAAGAATACTATTTCTTCTTTTCTGGATGCCTTTTACTGGTTTTTCTTGCCTGATATATTGACTAGAACCTCTATTCAATGTTGAATACAAGTGGAGAAAACAGACATCCTTATTTTCTTCCTGATCTTATGAGGGAATGATTTAATTTTTCACTATTAAAGATGATATTAGATATAGGTTTTCCATAGATGCCCTTTATCTAGTGGAGGAAAATTGCCCCTAAGAGTTGTTATCAAGAAAGACTAATTGATTTTGTGAAATGTTTTTTTCTGCATCTATTGAGATGATTATTTGACTTTTTTAGATTGTTAATATGGTAAATTGCATTCATTTTTTTAAAAAATTTTAAAATCAGCTTTACATCTCCTCTCGACCATTTGTTGGATTGAATTCATTAAAATTTTGTTTAGAAATTTTGCATCTTTGTTTATGACAGATATTGACCTATGGTCTGCTTTACTTTTATTGATTCTGCGTGATTTAATATCAACATTACACTGGCTGCATAAAATTAACAAGGAAGTATTCTGTCTTTTAAAATTTTTTGGAAAAGTTTTGTGTAGATTTGGTGTGACTTTTTACTTAAATATTTGGTAGAATTCACCAGTGAGCCCAACGGGGCCTAGAATTTTCTTTGTGGGAAAGTTAACTACAATTTCAATTCATTGAAATGATCTGCATGAAATAAACTGGGGCAATCATTACATTCACCTTATTTTTCCTCATGTCTCAGGAATCACTGTCTTTCATCACTGGTGTCCCATATCTTGAAAGTATGTTTGCTGTGTGTGTGTGTGTGTGTGTGTGTGTGTGTGTGTATGTGTGTGTGTGTGGTGTATACACCAGAGAGATGGGGGGGAAGAAGAGAGGGGTAGGCATGAAGAGAGAGAAAGAGAGAGAGGGAGATACTCTACATTTTGTTGTTGTCAATCTAGGCATGAGGTAAACTTGGGTCCTGTTATTTCATCTTGGCCAGAATTGAATATCTGTTTGTACTGTTTTTATATTTATATATATTCATGTATGTATTGTTTTAATATTTATATATTATTTATATATATTGGGGAACATGCCTGAGTAGCAGGAAGGCTAGCATTTCCTTTAGGGAAATCTAGTATTTTTGTAATTATTGGTTTAACTTGGGGCTTCCACAGGTATGGTCAATATCATAAATTAATTGCTTCTCATTGCAACACAGTTAATGATGGCAATTTAACTAAATTTCATATTGGTAAAACTGGTCTATAATTGATGTAAGTTTTTGCAATGACATCGAAAATTTCAAAGAAGAAATTTCTGTATTTCAATAGATTTTTGAAGTATAGTCTCATTCTTTGAAAGGAAAATTCAGCCAAAGATGGCACTTTGTTTCTTAGATTATATCCTCTTTGTTCTCAGCATTATCTATTCTGTACTCAAGAATATTCTTTGATTCTATGACCTAAATGACTTGGGTGTCAACCATTCATAAACCACGAACTGAAATTCAATATTTCCTTCCCAGGAATCTGTAGCACTTTATATATATATATATTTCATTATTCTTTAAAAAAATAAAAAAAAATGTATCATTATCTCCATGTTTGAGTGCAGGGGTTTCAGTTTTTTTCTTTTTTAAACACTATAGTAATTGTCAATCTTTTTTGGGCAATAAAGCTACACTGAAGACCTCCAAATTGGCTCCACATTGCCACGTTCTTATATTGGGGAAGCAAGCTTCCTTCATGCTTCAATAACAATTTATTTTTTTCAAAACAACTGAGGCAAATTTTGGATATGTCCATGACTGCAAGGAAGAAATAGAATATAGAACTTGCATGTTTTATAAAGCATCATATTATGATTCTAGCTTTAAGGTGACTGGGCTCTGTTCTGTTCTAGTTCTTAAAAATAAATTTCCACCAAATAATTGCAACTTTTTTTCATATTCCATGTGCAAATTCTTTTAACTTTTTTTTCCTAGTTTATTCTGAGTAGTCCTTGTGCTAAAGTAACTACTACTACTGTTGCAATTTTAATTGTAGCTTTTATTTTCATCGCGTATATGAGATGTAATAATAATAGTTGACATATATATTGCTATGTGTGTATATCTATATCTATCTATCTATCTATAGTTATTTAAACCACACTGCAATTCTAGGAAATAGGTAGTATTGTTATCTCCAGTTTACAGATGAGGAACAAATGTAGTTAGAAAATGAAAAAAAAAATTAGTGATAGTGAAAATCATAAGTGCAAAGTGTATGTTTGTTGACTAGTGTTGGGGGAAGATTGTAATTGCTGCTAGAGTTGATTGTAAAAGCATTCAAATATTGATAGATTTAAGTAAAAATTCAAAATGAGAACACTCTGAGACAATGTTGATACATAATTCAAAAATACTCAAGAAACTGTAAATCAGTATAGTAGCTGTGCTATGGAATTGTAATATAGTTGGTTGCTATTAGAAGATAGTTTATAAAATGTGTGTTTTCATTATACCATCACCAACAAAATAAAATATAATAAGTAGTTATAATAAAATAAATATCTTACCAACTATATAGTGATTAGTGGGAAATTAGATACCTGAGTGAATCATTTTAAAAAGTATTTGCCCAATTTGAAAGGATAAAAAATAAAAACATATTCTCATTTCCTTTGAACCATTATTCTTCATTTAATAGTTGCATCACCTTTCATTTTCATTTCTAATCATTTTAGATCAAGGGTTGCTTTTAGACTTCTATATAAATCATGAAAACTATTCATCATATATTTTTTTAAAAATTTACTTTTAATTATTGGGGTTTCATAAAATCTAAGAGGCTCATTTAAAGATAGTATATATAAAGTACACTATCTATTTTTATGCCATTTATTAATATCTCTTTCAGCATCCAAGGAAAAGCAAGGCAGATTAAGCGGAAATGTAAAGAAACTACAGGATTCAGGGTCCAACTGGCACATGGAAAGTGCAAAGATTTAAGTCTTTTGGACATCCACCTATCAACTCTAGTACTAACTATAGGTTCAAATAGAAGGTGTAGAAGCTCCATGTGCAGGGAAACCAAAACCGAGTCCAACTCTGTCACACTGGGGAGCATAAATTCCAAAGTAGGGCCCACTGGCAGGGTGCCAAACTCCTGAGTTGCCAGCCCTGCCTATAGTGTCTGGATGTCTCCAGAACCCTCAGTAGCCCCACTCTTTGAGGTAATATTTACTGTGGCAGTCATTGGAATCCTACTGAGACATACATAAGCATAACCTCTGACATGAAATCCAGATTCCCTTTGATGTCTCTTAGCCATATGAACTCATTTATCTTTACCCTTTCCCCCTCTTGATTAAGGTCTTTTTCCAGTTGCACTGGTAGGTTCTTGGTAGTAATCCCTTGGTGCTATGGAGACTCATCTCCAGGAGTCATGTCCCATGATGGGGGAGAGGTAATGCGTTTCTATGCTGAGTTTGGCTTAGAGAAAGATCACATTTGAGCATAAGGAGGTTCTCAGGAGGTAACTCTTAAGCAAACTATAATCCTAGGCTAAGTTTCAATTTAAAAAGGAAAAGTTCATAAAAGTAGAGTCATCAATATCAAGGGACCATCAATGGTCCATCCTCCTTCATTAGTCACTGCCCCTGTAGTCAGGGGCTTGTTATTGTCCAATTAGATAATGTGGCAGAGCTCTCCAGAATGGGAATTGGATATTTTTTCAGTTATGGTGTGGATCTCCAACCACCATGACAATGCCCCATGAAACTCCTCCCTAATCTCAATGGAGTCGCAATACCTACTCTACAGTTCATTGGACTCACCCAGGACAACTAACAAGGAATTAGTTGTTAGTTGTTCCTTGGGAACTGAAAGAGTCTACAACTATAAGCAAATATTCCCATCCATCTGCCCCATGGGATCTAAGCCCCTTCTCTATTAGAGGCAAATTGCACAATAGCATCCCAGAATCCTCAGGATTGGGGAATGAATGATGGACTATAGTGGACTTATGATTAGTCTACTATAGACTAATTGTTATTTTGGCAGTGAAATAACTTTTATCATTGTTGTGGAGGCAGTGGCCACCAGGGGTTCTGAGGCAAAGGAGAGGGAAAAACAGGTGTAATATGGGGTCACTTTTGGGACATTGAAATTCTCCTGAATGGCATTGCATTAACAGATAAAGGCCATTGCATATCTTGTCATAACTTACAAAATTGTGCGGGAGAGAGGGTAAATTACAATGTAAAGTATAATCCACACTTAGTGGCAATGCTACAATATGTGTTCAATAATTGTGACAAATGTACTATGCTAATGAAGGATGTTGTTAATGTCGGAAAGTGTGGGAAGAGTAGGGTGTGGGGCATATGGGAAATCCCTACATTTTTATTGTAATGTTTATGTAATCAAAGTATCATTTAAAAAAAAAAAGAATCAACAGGAATGCCTGAGAAGTGAGAGTTAGTTTGATATATATCAGCAGCATTTGGGGATCTCCATTAAATAAGTGTCTCAACTAGTCTTAGTATCTGATTGTACTTCAACCAGAAAAACATGAAATGGGTTAGGTATATTACATATTTCTGTTGAATAAACACTCTATGTTGAATAAATACAGAGATTTCTGAAGGCAAGATTTCAAAACAATGCAATGAATTGTGAGGAATACGTTTTCAGACAAAACTTTAGAATTTAATGGTGACTTTGATTTTGAAGGGAAAAATTGCTGTTTTGCTTGGAAGAAATACAAAGACCTAATTCACAGGCCCTCAAACTGTTACCTAAGGACTGACTTCATTAGAGTCAGTTTGGAAACCTAAAAACAAATGAATCCATCCCCACACTCATCTTACTCATAGATATTTTTCAAGAGTCCTATTAATTAAGAATGAGGTGTGACCCAGGAATCAGTATTAAAAGCAAAGCAAAACCAAATCTTCCCAGATGATTCTAGGTATGGGGAAGTTTGGTAAGCACTGACCTAATTGATCTCCAGGGTCCCTTTCATTTTTCAAAAAGACCACACATTTATATATATATTTTTCTAATTAGTTTTTCTGGTTTTAAGAATAACTTTATGGCTCAATCAAAGGACTTGCAATTTATGAAGATAAGGTGTGGGAGGAATTCTCAGTTCTTTCTGTGAATAGAATAAAGATGAAGCTATTTCTCTAGGTTCACACTGAAGACCTAGTCTAGGATTCTCTTTTGGTTCTATTAAGAATGAGGTATATGAGATTTACAAATAAATTGGTCTACTTGTTGAGTATACACAGAAACTTGAATAAATATTATATATACTGGAAAACATTTTAGTAAAAATCTACACTTTTCTCAAAATTCCTTTTAAAAGAAAATCTGCTTTCTTAATTTTTCAGTGAGTCTTCCTCTGAAATCTGCTGCATCTCAAATAAGGTATCTGGTTTTACAAAATCATAAATATTTCTAAACACTTTTTTCTTAGTTCATCAAAATTTTTCTCTTTTTCTATTTTATTCTCTCATATAGCCATTATTTTTGAGCACTCTCTATTTTCCAGTTGCCACATATTTCAATTAATTTACAAACATATTTAATTTAATCCTTACAACAACAATCCTATAGAACAGATTCTCTAAACCATGTTTGGCTAATGAAGAAAACAGAGGTCCATGGAATTTCACCAAATTTCCCAGTATTACTTAGTGAGTTGTAGAGATTGGATTAAAACTTAGATTTTTGTGAATTTAAAGAGGATGCTTTTAACCACTAAAATATTATGGCTTCGTAAAAGAAATAGTAAAAGAGGCTAAATCAGTTTCACTTCTTCTGAATCTAGTTTGGTTTTAATTTCATGGACATTTCAGGTAAAAATAGGTAACTTCAAATATGACATTAATTATAGACAGAGGAAGGAATTTTTATTTAATTTAAAAATTAAATGTAGTAATGAAACACAGAAATATAACAAAAAAAATTTCCTATTACCCACTTGGATTTATTTTTCATAGAACCTTTAAATCATTAATATTTTATCCATATGCCCCTTATGTATTTGAAATTAAGCATTCATAGTTATAAAAAATGAAGTTAAAAAGCAGAGCATATGCAATATATTTATGTTTTTGCTCGATTTATTTGCATTAATGTCTTCTGTTTCATTAACAATATGTACAAGAGAAAATACTTCCTGCTGGGAAAGTTGATCTTTTTCTTCAATCATAGTGCTGCTACAAAAAAGTAAATAAACCATATATGCAAGATATTAGGCCCTTGAGAGTAGAAGCAAAAGACCTGCTGGGTTTGACTGCTAAATCAGAAACACCAGCGATCAGAGAGTGGTAGTGGATGAAGCAAGAGGTAAAAATAGAACAGTGTATAATTAAAAAGCAAGAGTTTGACTTATCACTTCTGAAGGCTTTCTTGAAGACTGAGTTCATTCTAACTTAAGAAAGAGCAATCCCACACTACCTCATTTCTTTACATTACAGAATGTTTAAAGATCATCCAATTAATTATATCTTTTAGTGGGAAAAGGAATTGCTCAATTTACCCAACTCTGTATTTTTAAAACAAAAGAACTTTGAACAATTTGTGTACTTATTTACTAATATCTATTAATTCTTTAGATGTTTTAGTGAATGTGCATATTGATTTTCACACTCAGTTTTATGTAAAACCTTCAACAGTTCTATAAAGTGGGTATTGTGAATAACTGCCATTTAACAGAAGAGGACTTTGAGATATTGAAAGAATAAATGGTCATCTTGGGGTCTTTCAGACTGTAAGAGGTAAACTTTGGACATCAGTCCATCTGATTCCAAAGCTCTTGACAATGACATAAAATGACTGATAACTGATAACTTGTAACTACTTAAGGCAGCCTTTGTCATCCACATTCTTGTATAATACTGAAATAATATATTGAAAAATATATAAACAATCACATTGTTGTTGGACATTGATTAGTTTCAAATGTAAAGCTAGGCTGTCAGACCCATTGCTATGAAAACCCCAATTTATATTAGAATTTTTTTCTTTTTAGAAACTTCAGTGGCCAAAAGGCAGCCAAGGCTCTTCACAGGCTTTGTGATCATTTTCTCAGCAAAGTCTCTGCTATGAAGAGTGAGTTAAATAGGAAATATTCAGAGTTGACAGAGTTTATTCTGCTGGGATTCAGAACATCTACAGAAATACAGATTCTATTATTTTTACTGTTCTTTATCCACATGGTCATTTAATGGGAAATATCAGCATGATAGTCATCATTAAAATAGATTTCAGACTTTGCACACCTATGTATTTCTTTCTCAGAAATTTGTCCTATTTATACCTCTGTTACTCCACAGTCATTGCTCCCAACACTGGCTAATTTCTTGTTCAGGGAGAAGGAAATTTCTTACAATGGCTGTGCAGTACATTTTTTTTCTTTGCTCTCTTTGTTGGAACTGAAGGCTTATGGCATATGACAGCTTCTCAGCCATCTGTTCACCCTTCCACTATTCTGTACGTATGTCTCAGGAGGCTTGTGTTCATTTGGTGACTGGCTCCTATGTCTGTGGATGTATCAACTTCACCCAAACAGGTTTCACCTTCAGTTTGCATTTCTGTGCAAAAAACTAACTGGACCACTTTTTCTGTGATGTCCCAGCGCTGATCAAGATCTCTTGTGTTGACAGCTTTGTGAATGAGATTGTGCTGTTTATTGTCTCTGCTCTCATCATCATCACCACTGCAACTCTCATTCTGGTTTCCTATGCTTATATCCTCTCCACTGTCCTGAAGAGCCCCTCAACCCAGGGCAGGAGTACGACCTTCTCCACCTATAGCTCTCACATAAATGTGGTGAGTTTATTCTATGGGACTGTGTTTTTCATGTATGCCCAACCTGGGGCCATCTCCTCATCAGAGAAAATCAAGATTATAGCTGTATTCTGTGCTCTTATGATTTCTATGTTAAATCCTCTTATTTATAGCCTAAGAAATAGGGAAGTAAACCATGGGATGAAAAGGATATTGTTGAGAAGAATATCTTTTCAGTAACCTCCAGCCATCTATAAAGCTCTGGAGTAAAGTAATTAATTAAAAGCAAAACTTTCAATATTTTGATTTGGAATTGTTTCAACCAAAGGCATGTAACAGTTTTGGAGATTAAAGTTTACTTTGTTTAATTATCATCAGTGGATTCTTTTAGAAAGGGTATATAAATTGAAAATAGCTTTTTATTTTCCTATGTAAGTATTTTATGGTGTTATTTCTAGGTATTACATATGTTTGCTGTTCTTGTTTTGTTTCGCTCAAGTGTATTCAGAATTGCAACTCATAAATAGGTTACTACAAAATTAAAAGACAAAACATGAAATTTATTAATGTAATATCTGCTTTTATAGATGTATATCTATATATTCATCTATTTTTCTGGGGGATGGGGGAGAATGAGAAAGAGAGAGAGAGATATGTAGAGAGAGACTGCTGAATATTCTACATTCTGCATTTTATCCAAATCATAATCAAGTATGGCACTATTCAATTATTGCAAATGACCATTGCAAGTGCTACTGTAATATGAATGATATGCTGTGCCCAAATAATTATATAAAACAATGCTAACAAGCATTGCATCAATAATTCCTTTAAATCATGCAAAAAGGAATGATTCCATCAAGAAGCAACAAAAACAAATGTGCTATAGTTGGTGCAAAACTATCTGGTCTTGAGTTTTAAGAATAAATATTTAATAATCTTTCTAGTATTACTTGTATTATTAGTTTATATGTTCTTGGGATATTTTCACAAATTATTTATTGGTAGAAATCCTTATTTTCCTCTAGATATGAAATTTTATCACAAAGGAGTTGCATAAAACATTTAATTAGTAATTTAATCCTTTCAATGATGTCATTATATATCCTTTCTAATATTTAAAGCTGAGGATTTTGTGCAATTTTTTTTCTTAATTAGTCTTGGTAAGAGTTTTACTTCATAACATTAGTGGTTTGAGTTCTATATAATTTTCAAATCACCATTATTTTAATTTTATTTCCTATCATCATCTTTATTTAGTTAGCCTTCTTTTTCTAACTGTATTTGCTGATACTTAGTTATTTTTTTCAGTTTTCATTTTAATGAATTATGTTTAAATATATTGCATAGTTTTCTATATAATGTGTTTTATTTTTATAATTTTACAAATTATTTTCTCTTAGCTCAAGAAATATTTAGAAGCTATATTAATTCAATGTAGTTAATTTTTAAGACAAAATATTGTCGATTTCTAGTTTTATGTTAAATTCAGAAAATTTAAATTCAAAGCATTTTTGGTGTAATTTATTTGGTTACAATGTTTGGGTGAGGAGATAATACATTTTTTGTAAATATTCCACGAATTTAAGAAAAGACTGTTAATTAGGAAATTGAATCCTACAATAATGGATTCCCTTATAATTTTGATGTAAACTTATGTAATCTAAATCTTGCTTAAAAATAAAAATTAAAAATTTTAAAAAATAAAAATAACCACTCTAAATTATTTGTGTTCATATCAGGTAAGCACAGATAAGTATTAGAAATTGTAAAATTACTTTCACCATATTAACTGATTTAATGATTAAAGACATAATTATCACAAAAGATGTAAAAAAAATTTGATAAATCTCAACAACATTTTATGATTAAAAAAAAACATAGAAAAGAAATAAACTTTACTAACCTGATAAAAAAGTTATCTATATAAATTGGAAGAATAAATGCTATTCTAAATGGGAAAACATTAGAAACATTTTCTTAAAATTTAGGAAAAAGATAAAATGGATATTATTCTCAAAACAGCTCACCATTCCATAATTAGAAGTCTAGCCAGAGCACTAAGATGACAAATAGAAATTAAAGGTGTAAGGAATCAAAATGGGTGGGTGAAAGTATCATTTACATAATCAATTACAAAGAAAGTCTAAAAGAAGAGTTTAGGAAGATTCTGGATTAATGTATAAAATTCAATTGCATGTCTATACTTCAGCTATAAACAACCTCAATATTTAATTGAAAAGACAATACCATTTATATGTGTATCAGAGATTATCAAGTATTCAGGATTAATTTTAACAAAATATGTATAGGACCTCGACATGAGAAATTATAAAATTCTTGCCCTCATACAGTAAATATTGTTCAAAAATGCAAATTGCATCAACCAAGTAAGAAAAGATATGCACATATAAATATAATATAATTAATATTTTTGTGCCTAACAAAGGTTACTTTTTAGCAAGTAAAGTGATCCAGTGTAAGCTGAGAGAATATATTCACAATACATGCAATGACAAACATATGTAATGAACTCCTACAAATATATAAGGAAGGCACAACCAAACGAAAATTATATGGGCAAAATATATCAATACACATTTCACAGAAGAGCACGCAATATGTTCAATAAAAAGTATCAGGAGATTTTATATCAATAGTTGTCAGAGAATTGGAAATCAAGATCACAAGAAAATTCCATTTTACAACTATTCAATTGGGAAAAAAATGAAAAAATGCCAGACCATGACAACTCTGGAGAGGATATAATCTGCAGCCTGTATTCTCAATGGAGACAATGTTTCCCCAATGTGGTGAAAATAGTTTTTTGGGGGTGACCAAATAATTTTATCCCTTTATGTATAATATTCTTTTCCTGTAGCATTATTCTTATGCATATATTCAAATAAAAGTATTTCTTACCTTTTTTATTAAAGTTTATCATCCATATGTGAACATCCATAAACAATAAGTGTATAGTAAAAGTTGTGGATTTACAAAATAAACATGCATATCATCTACTGGGCTCCCATATAGTGCACACCACCAACATCTTGCACTGATATGGAACAATTGTTACAAACCGTGAAAGAGCATCGTCAAAAATAGTACTATTAACTATAGCCAGTATCTAACATTTGGTGTATTCCCCCCGGCAACTGATAAATAACACCCTATATTAGTATTATATATTTGTTATACTTCATGAGAGAATGTTCTCATATTTGTACAGTGTAGCTGAAAGAGGTAGTCTGTGGATGTAATACTCAACTGAAAGGAAGCTAGAGAATAATGTAGGGACTGTATAACCTAGCGATATTGGTGGTGGATGAAAACTGTGGCTAATAGTGTAAGAAGATGGTAATTAATAGTATAAGATCTTATTTTACAAAATGTTAAGAATATGGTTATACTTGGGAAAATTACAACTAACACAATTTATGGATTATATTTAACAGTAACATTGTAATATTTTTACAACAATGGCAAAGAAGATATATCAATTCTAAGGAACAGTGGGGGTGTATAAAGAGGTACAGGGCTTTTCATTTAGGAGTAATGAAAACGTTCTAAAACTGACTGCACAACTCTGATGAAAGTGAGTGCCAATGGGTGTAAACTTTGAATGGATTGTACAATGCAAGGGACTGTATAACACAATGAACCTTATGGTAGAATATGGGCTGTGGATAACCAAATAAATAAAATATTTTTGTATATATAGCTACAGCACATAAACAAATATACAGTATATTATGTGATATTAAAATTTCACGGTGGTTATTAGAAAAAAATCTATTAAATGGGCTCTTGAGGTGTGAAAATGAAAAAATAAGGCTGAGTCTTCAGGTGGTCTATAGGTTCTATTTTATATTGTAATTGGTAATAAGTGAAAAAAATTTGAGAATTTGGCATTATTTTATAACCCAGAGAATCCATTTTTGAATACATACCCAAGAGAATATCTTGCACTTGTAGGAGGGACATGTATATGAATATTCTTAACGGCAGAGTAAACAAAATAAAAATTATGGAAATCAATTAAATGTCCATCAGTAGGATTTTTGGTAGATGAAAAATGGTGTATAAAACAATAGACTATTAGGCAACAAATAAATTATGGATATACCTACAATAAGAGTAAGTCTAAGCAATAATATATTAAGGGGGAAAGTCCCAAAAGTTTACATATAGAACATATCATTTTAAAAATTTAAGCACATATTTTATTGGATTTCATTAGTTTTTTCTTAATATTCTTTTTTTGTTCCAAGATATCATCCAGAACACCACATTATATTTTCTGTCATGACTCTTAGCTCTAAACAGTGAGTTTTCCAACTTTTCCTGTTTGGATGACCTTGAGAGTTTTGAGGTGTACTAGTCAGGTACTTTGCAGAATGCTCC
>JAQZBX010085345.1:0-13165 GCA_029593785.1 Cabassous unicinctus
CTTCATTTCCTTTTCTCTTGGTTTATATTAAATGGATCCAGTTTCATCAATTCTATCTGCCAGATGAAGAAAGAGAGTCAGAGAAAATGAATTGTCCAGTGCTACTAACGTAGGAATTAGCAGGATATCTAAGACTGAATGCTTTTCCTTGTGATCTTCACTGATGCCGTTATAAACAACAACAATTTCATACTAAAGTGAAAGTTTTTTGGGCATGCCATTGTTTATCTGAAGACATTTGCATGGAGGAAAAGATAATGGTTTCAGTGTATATGTACTAGCTCCCTCCTCCTAGATATACTGCATATGAATATGTGCACTTTTCTAAAAGTGTGTACAAATATGTAGGTCATTCTTTAATATCCATAGGTCCTTCAAAATAGCCAGAGAAAACAACAAACTTTCTAATGTGTCCTTAAAATGTTTACAGCAGCCTCTAAAATGTGTCTTTAACATAATTAGTAGAAAGATGAAGATTTTATAAAGCAAAATCTTCTTTCCTATATTCACATACCCAGAAGTTGTTGCCCCTAGTTCCCTATTTGCAGCCTTTCATGTTCTGAATGGACTTCAATCAAGCATGTCGAACATTACCTACTAAAGCAGAATATTTCTCTGTTATGATTAAGAGCCTTGATTTTATTTTTTTATTTCCTGACTAAATCTTTAGTTTTGTTGGCTATATAGAATATTCGTATAAGATTAAGGTTTACATTCTTCCTATGTAGAATATATGAGTGGAGTGACTTTCTTAAATTTTATATAGTGTCATAAATGGAGAAGGACTTTTTTTCTTTTACAGAGATGGACCAAAAACACTGGAATTCCACGTGGCTGAGGATAATGTATCATAGCTTTGAAATGCATGGAATCCTGCATAAGATACAGGTTCATACCTAAAGTCTGGTACTTAATCTTAATGACTTGGTGTAATTAATGAACTCTCTTCTACCTCTATTAGCTCACATGTAAAGAGTATGAGCATTGGGTTGATATTGGAGATAAATCTATGCAATATAATTATAAATATTCCAGGAGTATATTATGCTTTTATTAAAAATATTTTTGTATGATAATGATGCCTTATTATAAAAAGGGTTTAAAAATTTTAATACTGTGATCAACCTGTTATGATGTATATTATCCTCCAATTTATAGATCTATTCGAAAGTTAGAAATGCTATTACAAATTTAATATTATGTTTTGAATCATTCTGATGAATTAAATTGATATTGTGAATGCAAATTAACCTCATGGAAAATCACATCAATGTCACTGAATTTATCTTCTCATGGCTCTTTAAGAATAGGCAGATAGAGCTACTGTTCTGTTTCTTGTTCTTGCTCTGTTACTTGACAGTCTTAATGGGGAACTTCATCATCTTCCTCACCATCACCTGCAGCCATCTAATCCAACAACCAATGTACTACTTTCTCTGCCACATATCCATCACTGACCTTTTCTATACCTCCACTGTGGTTCCCCGGCTAATCAGAGATTTAGGAGCAAAGGAAAAAAGCATTTCTTATAAAAACTGTATTACCCAGCTCTTCACTGTTCACTTTCTGGGAGGTGTGGAAATATTAATCTTGATGTCCATGGCTTTTGACCGCTATGTTGCCATTGTCCAGCCCATGCACTACATGGTCATCATGAACTCGCAGAGGTGTGACATGCTGATCCTGATGGTCTGGATCCTGGCTGCTTGTCACGCCATCGCTTTACTACTCATGGTCCTCAGTTTACTTTTCTGTGGCCCTAATCAGATCGATCGCTACCTGTGTGATGTGAAGCCTCTTTTGAAATTGACCTGTAAAGATATTTATGTTCTTAATATCTTAGCTACTGTCAATTCAGGGAGGTGGCAGCTATAGTTTTTCTTATCCTTTTGGCTTCCTACATACCCATACTCATCCGTCTTAGGACACACACCTCTGCAGGGCGACACAAAGCTCTCTCAACCTGCAGTGCTTACATGGTGTTTGTAGGTTTGTTTTTTGTGCCCTGCATCTTTACCTGTGTTCTACCTGCTAAGAGTAAAATACACGAGAAGGAAATCTCTCTGTTTTTGCACCCATGCTGAACCTTCTCATCTATACCTTGAGAAATACAGAGATGAAAACTGCCTTACAAAAGGTATGGTCTGAAATGGCACATTCAGAATTAAAGTAAATAAGGTGATATTCATTGTGCTTTCTATATTATGTATTCAGGGTAATTAATAGAGATGATTTACAAAGAACTAAATCTCTACTAACATTATTTGAAATGAGATCCAAATTTCTGTTATTCTTACTACAACCTGATCATTAAAAAGTCCAACTGATTTGAGGGTGAACAATTGTATTTCATGAATGCAAGAAATATTTCCTGAAAGCACATCATTGATCATGTCTCTCACATCTCACAATATTTACCTGGAAGACTTCTTTGGAATAAAATCTCTCAAAATTCCCCAAGTCTAATTTGCTAATCTTAGTTCTATGACATTGGGATAATATATGATATATCAGAATAATAATAGACTTTGGAGTTATGGGAATGTTTGTCAAATACTGACTGTACATTTTTATATCTGAGTCTCTCCAGTTAGCTCCTGTTATGTGAGCCTCCATTTATGAAACATTTATGAAAATGTGGTAATATTGTTAGTATAATAAAGTTGTAAGATTATGTTGACTAACACATGTGAAGTGTTAGATGGCATATGGCATAAAATAATGCATATTAGGACTTTTTCCACTTTCCTTTATTATTTGGTCTTTGATTGCATACTTCAATATACCCACACAAGAAACAGTCTGCCTTCTGTTTTCCCACATTGTAAAATGTGATTTAAGTATCTAGAATATGTTTGAAAATATGTTTTGAAAAAATACTAAAACGTTTTTGTAAATACTTGAATATTTATTTTCACATCTTATACACAACAGGTAGGAATATGAGCAAGGGAGTGTTATCAGATGAGAATAATCTACTTAAGGTTGGATAATGACAGTCACTTACCATGTGCACATCTGCAAAATATGTATAACTTTATTTGATATAGGGTCTTGTTAGATAGTGAGATACCCTTACCTTCCTTAAGGGAAGAGGAAAGGAGAGATACATGTCAAATTCTTCAAGATGTTGCTACTTCTAGTCTCCTAAAAAGACTTAAAGTTGGTTACAAAATCAAGCCTTATTCTTTACTGCTGAAGGTGGTCTTAGGGCCGTAATTGATATTCATCAACTTATTCTTCAATCACCCAACCTATATCTCCCTGATACTCAACTGTGAACTCTGAGTTGCTTAACTGCTCAGGCTACCCTGAACTTCACCCAAAGGAGTCTGGGCTTTTTCTTATTTTACCCATGTCAGTGGATCTCACTGACAATGATCAAGCTTTTCATTCATTGATAAAGAATAGCACTCCCATAGAGTACATGTTTCCAAAAACAAAGGTTCATAAAATACTGTGCCTTTTTCCTAGTGGTAGGAGTTATGAGGCAATAACTATTTTATTTATTTTTTTACTGAGAGAATATCTGCATACCTTAGAGCACATGAAATGTAAGAATTTCATTCATATGGCAGTCTACTGAAATTATTCATGGTCTTTATCTTCTATTTTCTGGAATGTAGGTAACTTAGTCATATATAAATTATCTATTGTTGTGTACTCACAAACAAAACTTAAACCAACAATTAGTGGTGTAAAATCACAAAATTTAGTCCAACTATAAGTTGTTTAAAATCACAGAATCAAATCTCATCTTTCAACAAAAAACAAAAAACAATTATGATGATGCAATTTGGGTGAGATTTCAGCTGGGTGATTCTTCTGCTAGTCTCACCTGGAAACATTGACAGTTGACATGGGGTGTATGGTCCCAGATGGCTGCACTCATAAATGGTTTAAGTACCTCGATTTTCTTTCATATGGCCTTTTATTCTCCAGTAACCTAACTGGCCTCTAACACAACATGTTTGTACTGCTGCAGGGGTTGTCTCACAAACGCTAAAGCTGCAAGGCTCCTCAAGGACAACGCTCAGATGTTATACACATCAATTTACCTCATTCTGCTCATCAAAACATATCACAAGGTTACCCCAGACAAAAGGATGGGGGATAGACTTCACCTATTAACAGGGGAAGTTGCTAAAATGTTGTGGCAATTTTAATAAATTACATTGTAATATATATGATACTTTCCATTTCTTGCATATCAGTCCATTTTGCATGAAGGCATCAATAGAGTGGACCATTCTGTTATTTTGAAACATTTCTGAGATTCTATGATGAAAAAACTGACAGGAGAAAACATGGTCCCAGGACAAAATGGTATTGTCATGTGCTACGTAAAAGTAAATTTATTTGGTTTTGCCTTTTCTCGGGATTAAAGAAAAATTCATTCACAATATCAAAGCTACAAATTAAGTGCTAGAGGGTATGCTATTGTAATAAAGTTAGTATTCTTGGCACTATAGTTTTGATTTGAGCAACGACTTATGTGATATTATAGTAGTATGATAATAGTATGATAATAGTAGTATGATAATATCACATATATTATCATATGTTACAATTCATCTACTTGTTACATAGGCTAGGCCAATTAATTCAATGGTGATATTATGGGAACCTTGAATCTTTTAAATATATAATTGCTATTATCTCTGGAGGTCCTTATAAAGTGCCATTTTTCTTCAGATTTTTTCTTTTCTGTGATGTAAGGTTTTTTTCAGTAGACTCAATAGATGGATTCTTCCAGGTACTAAGTATATCTGTTCCAAATAATCATTTAATAATGGGGAAATAATCACAGGAGATGAACAGATACACAAAACCTACTCTGAAGCAGTCTTGAACTAAAACTCAATTCATAATGTGGTTTTCATGAACCTACCCTCTATCTGAGGATTATGACAGTATTTTGATTCCTCTTGTATCAGTGACTGGTGAGAAGTTATATCCAATAACCATTATAATGTCTGAGTAATCTCCTTCCTCCAGTACAGAGTTCCTCTGGCAAATGATCCCTTTCTCAAAACTTACTTTCTCCCATGAGGTTTACACGTCTTCGTGTCATTTGTAACAACTGTTATCCTTTCCGTGTTCCAAAGGGATGTCTGTCTATCTTGTTACTAGAATATTGAATACCAAGATTTTATTGAATATATCCTACCGTTCCTAGAATTAAATTCTGCCCATCACCAAATTCTAACACATTTAGATCCATCCTTCGAAAGTGTTCTACTTGTTCACACAGTTCATATTATGGGAGTCCTACAAAGGCATTCAGTTTGTAGGCACTTACTTCTCAAATTAGAAACCTTAATTGTGCTGTGCTGAGATTTGACCATGTGTATTGGTCTGCAGGTAATTAAGAGTGTTGTCATTTGATTTTGAGAATCTTGTGAGGTTCCTGTTTCAGATGAAACCATCATATTTTCTCAAGTCATGGGGATGATATTTATTTGGAGAAAGGATAGAGAACTAATTCTTATAGCTCAAAAATTCAGATAATTTTGAAGTTCACACTCTGAAGCTTTCTCAAACAAATCTCTCAATCTCCTCTCAAATATAAACTTTTCAAAAAAATGATAAAATCTCAAATTTGTAGAATACACATGCTTTATTAAGGGTGTTCATCCTAAAGACAGCTTGTACATGAAACCTTAACACCTCATACTCCAAAGGAGACAATTTTCTTATATTTTTGAAGATTTATATTTGGGATTGTTTGGTTAGAGTTGAACATGTCAGGATCCCCTTACTATAATGTTTGGCCCCAACCATGTACTCCTGAAGTAAGTGTTTGGGGCTTGTGTCATGCTACTTGTGAACTGGAAAATGATTTTCTGTAGCAACATGGGTCCCTTAAATTGACCTCTAACAATCAATAGATAGATAAAACAGAAAAAAAGAGGAAAAACTAAGTAAGAGAACAGAAATAAGATGGACTGTAAGAAAGCGTAAGGCATGTGGGACTATGGCCACCAACTCTATCCTTATAAACCCATCTCTTCTGGACATACTTCAGTTTTACAAGTCAGTAATAACCAAGAATATGCAGGCTCTAGTCCTGAAACACAGTGATATAGACTGATGTCTGTCATTAGGTCAAAATTTTCATTTAAGTCACTGGAAGAGTAAAGGTCTTCTCTTATCTCATTTTAATCCCTCAACAAATGTTTTCCCTACTCTCTCCACTTTCTTGTTAAGACCTCAGTAATAGAATTGCTAACAGAAAAGACAGTCAAATGCAATATTTAAAATGATAAAAATAACCAATGACACAATTTTTGATTCAGAATCTATTACTGGATACACACTCTTAAATATCATCTTAAAGATTGTCTCATTTTACTTCCTTCCCTCCATCTCTTGCCCATTTGCAACTTTTTTCTACACCTTTTTCTACCAACATTCTTTTCAAATATAGATGTGTAATTATTTACAGGAAAGGCAAATAAAAGACATAAGAATAGAGTTTAAGAAGATGGAAGGGAAGAGAGGGGAGATAATGATTCAGAGTATTGCTTGCTATGTGAACAAATAATGTTTTCTCTTTTCTGAAGAGTAGAAATACTTTTTTAAACAAATTCTTTCTTTTTTTATAGATGTATTGTATTTTATTTTTTATGGCCCCCTTTGTTGCTTGTGCTCGTTGTGTCCATTTGCTATGTAATCTTCTGTGTCTGCTTGTCTCCTTTTGTTGCATCATCTTGCTGAGCCTGCTCACCACGCCACACGCGGGCCAGCTTGCCTTCACCAGGAAGCCGCGGGTTCTATTTACCCATATGGTAAATGGGAGCCCAACCACTTGAGCCATATCTGCTTCCCTGAAGAGTAGAAATATTTTTATCACACAAAATGGTTACCATGTTGCCCTTCAATATTAGAGTTTTTATAGAACACAAACAATAAGCATTGTTAATTCAAACAATTGCTTTATCTTCCTTTCTCATGAAAATATTAATGTGGCAGGAATAAAATGACTGTAAGAGAAGTGGCTTGGAGACTGGCTTAAAAATAAAATTCTGCAGGGAACAGATGTAGCTCAAGTGGTTGAGTGCCTACTTATCTCTATGAGGTCCCAGCTTGCATCTCTGGTACTTCCTAAAAAAGATAAAATTAAATAAAAATAAAACCCTGCCACACTCAGCTACAGTTCTTGAATATGTGCATATGCATACATTTATGATAAAAATTAGGACTCCCCCCCAAGCCCCTTCTTATCCTGGTATTACTGCAAGAATCATCTGCCATAAACAAAAAATTCTAATTATTCCACAATCCAGTTTAACATGATGTCAGCAACTGAGGCCAACCACCTCCGTCTCCTGGTTAAAAAAGAGAACTCCATTCATTTATAAAATGACTTCAAATTCATACCACTAATCTTTCCCATTCCATGATCATATCCCTACAGTACAAATAAAAGATTGAATGGTAAGTATATTGAAGGTAATGTAGGGAGTGCAATATTTTAGGTGAGCTGAGCTGTTCTCTGCTTATGTTTTCAAAAGGTGAAAATCAAGTTGCCAACCTACTTGGGCACTTATCTGGAGGCTTTGGGGGAGAATCCACTTCCAAGCTCATTTAGGTTGTTGGCAGAGTTCAGTTCCTTGTGAGTGTGGAGCTGAGGTCCTAGTTTCATTGTCGACTGTCAAACAGGAAACTCATCTCCCAAAGATCACTTGCCTCTTCATGGTCTTGCCTTCTCCATCTCCAAACCAGTAACAATGTTTGAAGTCATTCTCATGCTTCAAATCTCTCTGATGTCTCACATAGCCTTCTTGGCTGGAAAAAGTTCTCAGGTTTTAAAAGTTCATGTGGCTTTTCAGTTAGTGCAAGATGACAACATATGTGGTCATTAGAATCACAAAATGTCTTGTGCAAATGACCTCATTTTGGACACCAGCAATAGGTTGATCATATAAATATCCATGCAGGCAAGTCACAGCAATGGCTGCATATCACAGCACTAATGATCAATTAAATTGGGCCCAAAGAACAGAAATCTTAGGTTCAAGATAATCTGGCTGCAGAATACAAAATGGACTGTATCTAAGCCAAGAAAACAAATCAAGATTTTTGCCTGCTCATAATTGTTATGTAAAATAAGAACTCAAATATTGCTGCATAGAGATCAGCAGTCATGAGGAGAAGAACCAAGATCTTGATGTCACTAAAGACATGGTGTGCAAAACTTGGGTTAAGTAATCATTGTTGGATATTGCATTCATTGCAGAGTAGCTTCAAAAAGTAATCTAAGGGCTACAGTAGTTGAGAGGTGTGTGTAATAGCCAGCTACAATAGGAAGAAATTTATGTAGCTTTCAAAGATCTGGATGAGCCTCATGATCACAATAATGAGAAATTTCCACACCATGGTCCTCAAGTAGAAATAAAAAAGATTTTATTTTTTCTCTGCTTTGTAGGATCCTGTGTCAGCCTTAGTTATATAAGCATAATCACTGTATTATTCTGATGCGTGGTTTCAGTGCAGGTGAGAAAGCTCAGCTAAGGAATCATCTGCAAGGAGAAAACACAATTTAATAAAATGAACTTTTAGTCCAAAATCTCTTCTCTCACTGAGCTTTGCAACTTATTAGCTTAGAGAATAATTTGCCTTTTTGGGTATTTTTATCCTCTGGACAAAATGGAATTAATTCTACCTATTGAAGCTATTAATTTTTAGATTGAAAAAATATATGATTGTCAATAATAGAGATACTTTACCCCAAAATAGGATTCCTTAAGTTTCATTTATCTCATTCCACTATCATATTCCTTGAACCTTGAGAGAATATTTGGGTTAATATTTGAGATGATTTTTGGCAGTGAGAAACAACAGCAACAGTTTCAAAGAAAAAAACATTAAAGAAAATTCAAAACAATATTCCCCAGACAATTTCTGGATAATATTGAGTGAAAAATAGTGCAGTGAAGAGCCCTTTAAGAGTTTAAACAGCATGAACATTTATTATATTCTGTTGCCTTAACTAGAGACTTGTCTCTTACCTTTTGGTTCCCCTTTTAATTCCTAGTTGTTCCTACTTCTAAATTCAGCTCATTTTATTAAACTTTATTTTTGTAAATTATGAAGTGTTGTTCACAGTTCAAGTCCTCCCCATTTCCAGTTTTTCTCTGAATTCCTTATTAGAGTTTCTTAAGCTAAAGAAGGGCACTAATGTTATATTTAAGAAAAGTGAAAAGGCATTAAAATGCTAATAATAAGAATATGTTTGTGCATTTCAGTTTTCAGTTTAAGCTTTTGTGATACAGAAAATAAGCTCCTGTAAAGTTTAAGGCCATTCCTGATGTTTTTCAATAGTTTATGTCCCATGGAATACATCACATGTGCCATACTGTGCTTCAATGGAGAGTAGACAAAAATATAAAGGGACTAAGATTTCGAGATTCAACTGTGGTTCAAAATATAGAAAGATTGCTTTCTACTGATTACATTTATTCTTCAAAATATGGCAAAAGCAAAATACAAATGTCAATCCTTGAAAATATATTTACAATGCATATGAGAGATATAGGCATATTTCTTTATTATGTAAATAACTCTCAAAATCAATTAGAAAGTGATAAGAAATTGTCTTCAGGAGCATTGCAAAGTAAGAAGTACAGAATAACATGAACACATTTCTGGACACTTTTACAGATTTTTCATTGACTGCTATGTGATAGACCTGTATATGTTGTAAGAAACAAAGTCCAGTGATTTAATAATCACTGGCATTGAACAGCTTACAGTCCAGGGAGTGGAGGGGACATTCATACTGTAAGTGGTTTCCTTTAACATGCGAAATGTAAATAAAATTTAGTAACCTAGAAAAAATAGCTTCTGGAAGAAATAATATCAGAGTTGAATCATGACATATTAGTCACATTTAAGAAAATGAAGACAGATGGAAAAGATACTGCCAACAGAGAGACTAGCACAAGTGCCCAAACCATCTTAGAATCATTGAGACTACTCTCTGTGCCACGGGTTCATTTGCAAGCAACTTTTTTTTTTTGATAAACTTTTTTAAAGATACTTAGATTACATAAATGTTACACAAAAAATATAGGGATTCTCGTATGCCCCACTCCCCACAACTCCCACACCCTCCCACATAAACATCCTTCATTAGTGTTGGCACATTCACTGCAATTGATAAACGCATACCGGGGCCTTGCCATTAAGCATGGACCACAGTTCACACCATAGTCTACACTCTCTCCCACACAGTTCTGCATGTTATGTGATGATATAAAATGGCCTATATCTGTTGTTGCAGTGTCATTCATGATGATATCCAAGTCCCGAAAAAGCCCTCGTATTAAAACTTTTTTCCTCTCCCTGCCCCCAGAGCCTCCAGTGGCCACTGACTCCACATCAATGTTGCAATTTCTTCCATTGCTAGATTCACAATATATCTATATTAGAATACCAGTAAGTCCACTCTAGTCCATAGTTCTTTCCCCAATCCTGTGGACTCTGGGAGGGGGAGGGAGGAATAGAATGGATTGAACAGGTGGTTTTTGGTGGCAGTGGAAGTGTTCTGCATGATCTTGCAATGATGTACACAGGCCACGTTAAATATCATCAAAATTTGTGAAAGTGTATGTTCTAGAATGTGAACCATCATGTGGGCCATTGACCATGTTTAGTAGCTGTGTTTAACCATTTGTATATCATTTGTTACAACGGTACCATCTACATATAAAATGTATTGATATGGAAAGGAGGAAAAGGGGAGGATGTTGGGTATGTGGGAGTCCCCTGTATTCTGTGTTTGACTTTACTGTGATCTAAATCTTCTTCAGCAACTCTTAATAGCTTGTTGAGACTCTCTCTCTTGAATCCACATTTTCTACCTTTCTTGCTGACTTGGGCAATTGAATCAATTCTATCACATTTCCTTAGTAATTTATGATTTGGTTTATTTCTCCCTTTCCATTTAACTTTACCTGGGATCCAGGCACCAAATCTCCCTGGTAACACAGTTCATAAGAGCCAAGAGTCAACTTACCCTTATCTGGAAATTTAACTTCCTTTTCTAATTGTTTCACATTTGCAAAGGCCAGCTTACCACACTGCCTTAACTATTCCTGGCACCCAAGTTTCACTCTGGGAAATGGGGAAAGGCATACTTTGACCATCAAGATTAAGGTATCAGAGAGTAGTTCAAAGTGAAAAAGTATGAAAATAATCATTGTTAATATCTAGTGAACTTCAGATTTTATTAAAATGTTTGATTGAATGGTGTATTGCCATCCAAAATGACTGATACCACTGGATGCAAAATAAACATTTTTCCAAAATTTTATTTTAAAAATTCTCAAAAATACAATTCTTACAAATGAATACACCCCTGAAACCCAAATAAGTATGAATTTATAGAAACTTCTGCCACTTCAGAAATTTTTCTATGCTTCTGCAATACAATCCCCATGCATCCCCCAACCACCATAGGTAACTACTCTTTTGGATTTTTCTACCATATATTTGTTTCACCTGTTCTAAGACTTAATATAAATGAAAGCATACATATCATATTATGTAAGTCTTCTTTCATTCAGCAAAATAATTGTACAAATCATTAATACTGGTTTGTCATTAGTTCACTCCTTTTTATTGCTGAGGAATATTTCATTATATGAATATACCAGAGTTATTCTATGTTACTATAAATGGATATTACAAGTTCTTGGCTATTATGTGAAAAGCTTCTGTGGGCTTTTAGTACAAATCTTTTTGTGAACATACTATTTCTCTTGGGTAAATAGCTAAAAATGGAATTGTTGGGACATATGGTATGTGTACATTTTGTTTTATAATAAACCGCCAGAATTTTTTTCAAAATAGATGTAACATTTTCACATCTCAATCAAGATAAACTATATCCATAATAAGATTACTTCTCACTATTTGCACTGCTACTTACCCAATCCAAAATACCATAATCTCTTTCCTAGATTATTACAGTATTCTTAACCAACTTACCAGCTTTGACTCTTGATGCTCAATAAGGCAATCTGAGTAATCCTATTAAACCATAAATCAGATCATGTCCTAAATCTCTCAAATGTTTTCCCATTGTACTCTGGGTAAAATTCCATATCATTTGATGATGAGGGGTCGCAATATGTTTCTGATCTCATCTTTAATTATGCTATATCTTGTTCCCTTAATTTTAATTTTGTCATTCTGGACTTCCCAATTTTCTTCCTATAGAACATGCATGCCCCATTTGCACTTGCCATTACATATTTCTAGAATTCCCTCCCTCCCCAAAAATAGTCAAAATGTATTCCTTTAGTTCATTTAAGTCCAATTGATGCTATTGATATTTTGGGCTGGATAGTTCTTTGTTGTTAGTGACTTTCCTACTTATTGTGGACTACTTAGGCATATCACTAGCCTCTAATCACAATTTGCCATTAGCAGTCCCCTTCCTCAGTTATGACAATAAAAAATGCCTGCAGAAACTGTCAAATGTAACCTGGGGTAAAAATTCTCCCAACAGAGAACCACTGATTTAGGTGTTACTTCAAATGTCAGCTTATCAAATGTGCCTGCCCTGAACTTCCTATCATAAACAGTACACATCCCATCTCCCTAGTTTGCTACCATCACTCTCTTTGATTACTTTGTTTTATTTTAAGCTCGTGGCACTTTTTAAACCTGGCATATTAAATATCTACTTCATTATTTATTATCAATCTTCACTACACTAAATACTATACTCCATAGGATAATGAACATTTTCTATTTCATTCATTGTCGTATTTTCAACACATAAAATGAGAAGGTGGCAGAAAGTTACCTGTTTAATGTTAATCTTAAATAAAACATTTATCTGGTACATTTTAAAGGTAGTTTTAGACACTAAATTTTTTCAGTCATCTCTAGCAAGCAAAATCCTGGCAGAGAGTTTGAAAGTATAGGCTATATTTTTGCAACTTTCAGAACCTAAAATTAATTTAGATAAGATTATTACAAAATTTATCTTGGATACTGTTTTCAAAACCAATATCTTCCTTATTTATTGATATGAAAATTTCCATGAATGTGGTATGAATAACAAAAAAAGAAAGAAAAGAAGAGAAGAGGAAAGAAAAATGAAAAAAATAATGCTTAGATATGTAGATTTAAAAGAATTAATGAGGGT
>JAQZBX010085346.1:0-13139 GCA_029593785.1 Cabassous unicinctus
AGTAATCTAATTCCATCTTTATAAATTGATTTATATTTACATTTTATATAAATGGAATCATATAATATGTAGTACTTTGTGTCTGTTTTCTTTTTTTTTTTTTAAGATTTATTTATTTATTAATTTATTTACTTTTATCCATTTTTACCCTCCCTCCCTCCCGTTTTTGCTGTTTTTGAGTCCACTCGCTGGGCAATTCTCTGTGTCTGTTTCTTGCCCTCTCTTCTCATCCTTCTTCTCCTGTCTTTACCGGGATTTGATCCTCAGAACCTCCGATGTGGGAGAGAGGCATCCTACCGCCTGCGCCATCCTAGTTCCTGGTTTTTCGGCGCGTTTCGTCTTGGCTCTCCCTTGTGTCACTCTCCTGTTATGTCATCATCTTGCCGCATGGTTCGGCAGGGCCTGGCGGCACAGCCACGCGCAGGGCCTGGGGGCTCACCTGTGCATGGGGACTGGCGGCCTGCGCGCCTTCTATACCTTTCTTTTTTTTATTTTTACCGGGAGGTCCTGGGGATTGAACCCAGGTCCCTCCATATGGGAGATGGATGCCCAACCATTTGAGCCACATCCGCCCCCCTGCTATATCTTTTAAGGTTGACCAAAGATACCTAGAGTTACAGTCATTTCCCATACAGGATGGTCATATAATGAATCAGGCTTAGTTTATCACCAGCATTCTAAAAACCAGACCTAGGGAGAAAAACTATGTCTGGGGACACATGCATGGTTTCTAATATAGTGACTGTTTAGCCTACCCTGATTATCACAAAATCAGGACAGCAAGAATATTCACATCCTACTGCTTTTAAATGACTTTTTTCTTGATTTGGTGCTTGCCCTGTTAGGGCAATCCTCTGTTTTCTGGAGCTTTGGGAAAGATGTTCCTGGCAGTTCTTGCTGGTTGTTCGATGTTTCTGTAGGGGAAAGAGTCCTGAAACTTCTCACTCCGACATCTTGATCAGGGTGGTTGCTTAACTTCCATCCCTTGTTCTGATGAGGGTTTGACGAGATGATGCGTATAAAGAATTTATCATGTTGCCTGATGAGCTAAGGCAGACCACAAAGGCTGATTCAGGTTTAAGGCTTGGTATGAATAATTACTTGGCTGAGATTATGTTCATTTTCATCTGAAACCAACAAAGAGACATAAGAAATGATATACATGCTATTGCTCAAAAACAGAGGTAATGCATGTTGAAAGCAGCATCCCACCAGTCTGCCTTCTTCCTCATAGCAGCATGTCGTAGATTCAGCAGTCTCAGCAGTCCATGTGGGCGAGGAGTCTGCCAGGTCACAGGTTTGTTGCTTTTCAAATATTTCAGGCTAGGCTGAATAGTAGTAGCATGGGGATGGAAGGTGGAAAGTCAACATGAAACAGTCTGCCTGATTACCATAAAGGAATTTCTTTCTGTGCCATAGTTTCCTACTACAAAAGTTATTCCTTATTGCATCTTTGGGACTTCATTAATAAGAATTTCCTGAGTTCATACTTTATGTCTATGGAAGAATTACGCTGGGTGCTATTGGCATTGTTACAAAAAAATAAAATAAAACCTAGCCTCTTCTTAGAAGGAATTTATAAACAAATTGTGAAAATGAGGTCACAATCAGTAAACAAGCCAATAATTAAATGGCAAAATGTATCAAAAATGACAGACAAATTAAAAAAACACGGCAGCATACAATAAGGTGTTGATTTGGAGGTACAAAATGACAAAAAAGAAGAGAATGCTTATTAGTAAAGTTAGTAGAAGTCAGGCAGCATTAATTTTCCATGGACAGTTAAAGACTTAGTTTGGGTTCTAGTATCAAAGCCAAGAAGTATAGAGGATTTCAGCTTGCATTTCATAATGGCATAGTCTTGGAGGCTGAAGAAATCTCAGTTCAGTTGCTCTGGAAAAGATTGATGCCTGGATGCTGTGGGAATGGAATGCAGATGAGTTGTACCCTGGGGCTTCCCAGGAATGTCTAGAGAAGACTGGGGAGGAAGAACTGAGTTCTTGCAGTTACCCAGTGCAGAGCTAGTGAGAAAAAAAGTTGGGCTTTAATATAGTCATACAAATAGGTTTTAGGAATATTTGAATTCTATCTACCATCAAAATTATTATCTATATACTGTTTTTTATATTATAAGCATTTTACCATGATCTGAAATAATATTTAAAATATAATTTGCAATAGCCAGAAAATAATATTTCTTAAGTGTTAGAAAACATGCCAAGTATTTAGGAGCATTCATTCTTTCATTTGATTTTTAAAGTATTTGTGTGAAATAGGCAATATTATTATTGGCATTATACAGAAGAAAAATATGAGGCTAGGAGATGTTAAAGTCACACAGCAAGTATTTGATTGAGTCAGGATGAAATCCGAGTTTGTCTGATTTGAAGGTCTCTGCTCCTAATTAGTACACTATCCTGCTTTTCCTATTGTATGCCATCATATTGACATAACACCAATTAAACTGATCCCCTATTCTTGAATATTTAAGTTGTTTTGAAATTTTTTATTATCAGGTATACACTGGTAACTATCCTTGCACATAAATCTTGTGTACATCCTTAGACATGAATCTCTTTAAAAATGAATATTTCTGTAGGATAAACCCCTTACATTGGAAATGCTGGTCATCAAAGGGTTTAAACATTTAAAAATATTTATAACCTTATCAAATTTCCCAATTTAAAAGTTACATTAATTTATAGTTTCACTAACAGAGCATTAAAAAAGTGAACACTTCCCTTAACTTGCCCACACTGAATATTTTAACCTTAAAAATGGTTGCCTCGGGAAGCGGATGTGGCTCAAGTGATTGGGCTCCCGTCTACCATATAGGAGGTCCAGGGTTCAGTTCCCGGGGCCTCCTGGTGAAAAGTAAGCTGGCCTGCATGGCAAGCTGGCCCAAGTGGAGAGATGGCCCACGCGGAGTGCTGGCCCGTGCAGGAGTGCTGGGCCCATGCGGAGTGCTGGCCTGCGTGGAGAGCTGGTGCAGAAAGATGACACAACAAAAAGAGACACAGAAGAGAGACAATGAGAGACGCAGCAGATCAGGGAGCTGAGGTGGTGCAAGAGATTGAGCATTCTCTTTCCACTCTGGAAGTTCCCAGGATCGGTTCCAGGTGCCGACTAAAGAGAAGACAAGCAGACACAGAAGAACACAAAGAGAGCAGACAGCAAGCGCAAAACAAGGGGGTAGGGGGGAGAAATAAATCTTTAAAAAAAATAAAAAAATAAATAAAAATGGTTGCCAACCTAAGGGCAAAACCTCAAAGGCCCAGAGTCTCCAATAATTGCCAAGATTTGTTGTATCTTAGAAGCCCTTTATGTTCTTCATTTGGCATTAGTCTTTTATACATAACAAATGTTGTATTAATTGATGGTGATTAATCTGCATACTCAATGTTCACCCCCTCTTGAGCTACAAATGCAAATTTATCTTTAAAAAATTCACATTACTAGGTCTCTGATATTTATTTAATTTCGCAGTGCTTAGTGAAAAATTTTTATTCTGTCCTTCAGGAGACTTTAATCCAAATCTTTAATTCTTACATAAAGGAGAGGGGAAAAAGTCACTATCCTCTAACTTCTTTGTAGACATGATATCACCAGGTATTCTTGTATTTGTGATCCTTGGGTACATGCTCATGTGTGTGTAGACAGAAGCAGGAATGTTATTGTATAGTACTAATGAGATTTAGGAAAATGAAGGAGTGATGAAAAGTGAAATAAACATGGTTTATAGTTGGTATGGAAAAATAGTGGGATTTTTACAGGTGATAAGGAGTGATGGTTGTGTTTATAAAACAACTGCAAAAACTAAATATTGTTATTGAAAGGCAAATTTTACATAAGCCAAGAACATAGAGTTTGACTATGTGTAATAATTGTTAAGAAACCAGTTTTTATAATATCTTCTATATTGCTTTATGTTTGGAGTGGAATAAAAACAAGCCAGGATTCAGTAAATAATGTCTAGAAAATATATATTGCTCACCAATTAAAATATAAATAAGGTTAGTATTTAAAAAATAATTTAAGTGTTTTCTTGGCAGTATTAAAATTACTTAAAACTAGGGCACTAATTAAAGAATGTTATGCAGCTCTTCAGCTGATTAAACCGCACTATCAATAAGGAAGTACCTTAATTCCTAAATTCAGATAAAAATGCCTGGAGTGCAAATGTGTATATTAAAATGAAAAGCAGTAGTGTATAGCAAAATCTAGAAAAAAAGTATAGGCTTTTGAGTCAGAAAAAAACTGAGTTTTTATCTAATTCTGCCTTGTCCTAGGTAGGGGAAGAGAGAAGGAGAAGGGCAGTTGCTTAACTTCTTTGAGCCTGTTTCCTAAACTACAAAATAAGGAAGCTTATATTTACCCTGCAGCCAGCTTATAAGGCTTAAGTGAGAATATGCATCTGAAATTCTATATATAATAGATGGCTAATAAGTGTTACCTATTTCATTGTTCAGCATATGCTTGGTAGATATACTAATGACCCAGATCTGTAATGATCTAGCTATTCTGAACTCCTTGTAATTTGACCTTAAAGTAATTTCATTTGCTTAGTTATACTTCACACCTGATTGTACTGATAGTGCAATCAGGTGTGAAGTAAACAATCTGTAGTTTGTTATTTTTAGCTAACAATAATCCAAGCCAGGCTCCAGAGGATGACAAAAGGTCCAAGGTCACTAGAATAAAAAAACAAACAAACTTGGAGAATTTTGAGAAAATGCATTGTTTCAAGGCTGACACTTAAGAAACAGAATTCGATATATGCTGGAGATTGTGTGCTTTGAGCAGACATGGTTTAGAGCTAAAGCCTTCAATATACTTCACTAATTAATAGCCTCATAATCTGTTAAATAGCTAAGTCATTTTTATTTTTATGTATTTTATGCATCCAAAAGAAATAGCAGCAATAAAATGAAAAAAACAAAAAAACAACAAAAAAGGAAAAAAAAAAAAAAGCTATTTAAGTGCTTTTTGATGTGTGAAGTAATGTACTTTTTAATTGCCACTAATAAGTGTCCTATATTAGTTAAATATGTTTCCTATCTTTGCCTCTTTGATAAGGCAGAGAATATTTACTTGCATATTGGAATCCATAGATATTATAATGATCTTTTATAAGCATGGTAATAAGGAATCTTATAGTGATATGTGAATAAATATGAAGATTTATATGAAATGTAGCTGAAAAAAATTATCTTAAGAAGTGGCACCAGAATTTATCTCAGGAAGGGAATTGTCTTACTGTAGGTCAAATAAAGTGCTTGTGGTGGAAGGTGAGACTGTCAGCAGAGTTAGCAGTAGAAAATAAAAGTGGTAGCACATTGCTCAGCATGAGAAACGAAAATTTAAGAGTACAAGAGAAGCTAGGAAAGGAGATGGAGAGGAAGGCGAGCGGATGTTTGAACGATGCTTTTTAAACCATTTCTGATATTCTGTTTGAAGTGGTTTACTTTTCTATGATATAAACTCAGACTGTCTCCCAGAACTTTCAGTGAAATTGGCAGTCCTCACTAATTACTCATGCAAGTTTATTTTAATTTTTCACGTGTATGGGAATTAAGAAAAAACACTAAAGTTTCCCAACAGAAGCCACATAGTATGGAGCCAGGTTGGCACATGCGGAGCAACATGAACCTCCAGTACCTGAAGTAATTCAGTGGAAGGAAAAATTCAATGTCAGATGACCTTGTCGGCGTAATCTTCCCAGACATTTTTAGGCATCTTGGGGAGGATGTTGGACTTTCCATAAGTGCAATGGATATTTGAGCTGGTCTAATCTGTATTTCAGTGGGCAGGACGAGCCCAGCCGACATCTCTTATACATGTAAAGCATAGTTCCTCGTTTTGATTAAGCTTCATAGATAATACAATTCAGCATATTTAAGAAGTTATTAGGAGAAATAGTCCTCTTAAATTAGCATGCTTATGTTATAAAGTTGTTGGTAATATTTTAGGGATGCACATTTCATCTAGAATTTCCAATTTTGGGCACAAAGTTCATAATATCATCTTATATATTTTTATTACTCAAAAACTCACAAGTGGCCTGTGTTGCTCAAAATTAATATTTCCATTAAAATTATTTTATACATGACTATTACCATATGATGTTATTTAAATGAAAAAATAAAAAAACAACAATGGGCAAATTCACAAATTATGCTCTTTAATTTCTTCTGTTTTGAGGCTGTAAATGTAGGAAGGTATTAGTTCTGAAGCCTGGGTCAGTGAATTTATATTGCTCTTATATTAGCCTGAACGTGGATTTCCACATTAGGTTGGTATACATCAGACCAAGGGAAGCTTCCAAATCATCCATTTTCTTGCCCAGGCAGAAGCTTAGCATTTGCATTTGTGTGCACTCTCGCCTCCCCCACCCCTTTACTAAAACCAATAAGCCGGTCCCTGCAACCAAGGCATAGATAGGATGAAATCTACTATCATTAGGAAGGATGGGGAAATAAAGATTCAAAGCAGGAATTTTAGGTAATAAGGTAAAAATGAAGGAAATTTCAGCCTGAGACCTAAATTATTCTAATAGTTTCTAGAGCTGAATACACAATCCCTTTTAAGGGAGAACTTCATCTATTTGACAAAATACTTTTTTAAAAAACCATCTTGATTGAGATTTAATTCACATACCATAAAATTCACCCATGTATTTATTTATTTTTTAGGAGGTACAGGGGATTGAACCTGAGTCCTCATACATGCAAAGCAGGTGCTCAACCACTGAACTATACCAGCTCCCCAAAATCCACCCATTTAAAGCATACAATTCAATGGTTCTTAGTAGATTCAGAGAGTTGTACATTCATCACCACAATCCAAGGTTAGACCATTTTTATCACCCCCCCAAAAAGCCTTGTTCCCATTAGCAGTCATGCCCCATATTTATACCCCCACCTCAGCCCTAGGCAGCGAGGGATCTACTTTCTGTCTCCACAGATTTGCCTATTCTAGACTTTTCATATAAATGGAATCATAGTATATGTGGTCTTTTGTGACTGGCTTCTTTCACTTAGCATAACATGTTAATGGTTTATCCATATTTAGCAAGGATCAATACTTCATTCCTTTTTTATTGATGAATAATATTCCTTTGTATAGACATATCACTTTTTAAAAAAAGATTTGTTTATTTATTGCCCTCCCTCCCCCCGTTGTTTTGTGCTCACTGTCTGCTCTCTGTGTTCTACTGTGTCTGCTTGTCTTCTCTTTAGGTGAAACCAGGAGCCAATCCTGGGACCTTCCAGACTGGAGAGAGGTGCTCAATCTCTTGCGCCACCTCAGCTCCCTGGTCTGCTGCATCTCTTATTGTCTCTCTTCTGTGTCTCTTTTTTGTTGTTGTTGCATCATCTTACTGTGCCAGCTCTCTGTGAGGGCCAGCACTCTGCATGGGCCAGCTCTCTGCTCGGGCCAGCTTGCCTTTCAACAGGAGGCCCCAGGAATCGAACCCTGGACCTCCTATATGGTAGACGGGAGCCCAATCTTTTGAGCCACATCCGCTTCCCATACCACTTTTTAAAATCCGTTTATGAGTTTATGGACATTTGGTTTTTTCCACTTTCTATTACTGGATAATGCTGACATGAACATTCATGTACAAGTTTTTGTGTATACATACATTTTCATTTCTTTTCATACTTAGGAGTAGAATTGCTGGGCCATATGGTAAATTTATACTTAACATTTTGAGGAACTGCCAAACTGTTTTCCAAAGTGGCTGCACCATTATGCACTGCTCCCCAGCAATGAACGAGGGTTCCAATTTCTCCACATCTGCATCAACATTTGTTATTGCCTTTTGTATTATAACCATCCTAGTGATATGAGGTGGTATCTCATTGTGGTTTTGATATTCATTACCATACTGGCTAATGCTGTTGAGTATCTTTTAATATGCTTATTGGTCATTTGCATATCTTCTTTGGAGAAATGTTTATTCAAATCCTTATTAATTTTTAAATATTGGTAGCATCTGTATTTAGGTCAGTCCCCTTTTTTCATTCCTGATATTGATTACTTGTTCCTTCTGTCTTTTCTTAATTTATATTACCAAAGGTCTATCAATTTTATTAATCTTTTCTTGAGAACATTATCTAGTTTGGTTGATACTCTCTATTATATGCTTGTTTTCTAGTTCACTATTTTTGTCAAGATTATTTTCTTCCTTCTCCTTCTTTGGCTTTATTTTGCTGTAATTTTTCCAACTTCTTGAGAAGTCTGCTTATCTCATAAATTTTCAACATTTTTTCTTTTCAAAATTATGCATTCAAAGCTGTAAATTTTCTTTTGGATACTGACTTGGCAGCATCCTGTAAGTTTTGACTTGTGGTATTTTAAAACTTCCATAATGATTTCTTCTTTGATCCAAGGGTTATCCAGAAATATGCTTATTTTCTAATTATCTTTTAAATTATTGATTTCTAGCATAATCACATGATTTCACAACTTTGAAATTTGTTGTGACTTGCTTTATGGACCAATATTTGGTCAATTTTTATAAATGTTTCCTGTGTGCTTGTAAATAATATATAGTTTATAACGTATAGTTGGGTGCAGCATTCTATGTATGTCTATTAGATCAAGTTTATGCTATTCAGATCTTCTACACCCTTCTATATTTTCTTTGATTTCTTTATTCAGCAAAATTAATGAATTTATAGACTCAAGATTAGTTAATACATGTATTATGCCAATATTGCATTATTTGAAATAGAGGTTGTGTAATGAGAAGCTTAACTTCTCAATCAATAATTTTATCATTTGTAAGAATTAAAAGTACTTAGAATAATTTAATTTTCTGGTCAGAAGTTGCACTGATATTTTTAAAGTTTCAGAGACAAAAACATCAGCAGAGGGAATAATATTAACAATTAGGAATAAAAGTCAGGTGCCTCAAATATCTGCCTTTAAATGTTTGGGGATCTTGGGCCTGGTTCCTTTTCTTCCAATTATGTATCTCTCCTGGATTTACCTCCTATCGCTTCATTCTCAGTGCTTCTAAATGAAGCTGCCCTGCCCACACAAGCAAAGCCTGCATCAATCAAACCTAGCCTCCAGCTTCGGCTTTGGAATATTTCGCTCATTCTATCTGGATGTGCCTCCTTCCTTTTTGGTCTGGTTTGAGCCTGCCCCTCAGCTCCTTGGTTCTTCCTTGTTTGATTCCCAGTTTTTGATGTGTTTCTCTAGCTCATGCTCTTTATTCCCTTTCAGGTAACTGTAAGTAGAGGGACCCCTGTAGCCTGCCCCTGGGCTTATAGAGCTGGTCAGCCAGACCTGCTTCCCACCTGGCCTTTCCATCAAGAGAGGGGAATATTGCGTTGGGTTCATCCATCAGCCTGGATGCACTTCACTATTTGGTTTTCAGATGATTTGCCTAGCAACCCCCAACTCCCAGTTGCCTCTCTGTTTTGCACAGTTTCTGGCTAACAGATCATGGCTTTTGCACTCAGCTTTCAGTTCTGGCCTCCAAATTAACTTGTCCCCTTCCTTCCTCCCTCTGGCAAGCTCCAGTTTGTGGGCCTTAATAATGGAGACCTAGTACACGCACAGTTGCCATTTGCCCTGGTTCCTGATTATACCATGGCACAATAATATTTTTTTCACATTTGCAGTTTCCTGCAGGGCTGTTTCCTTTTTGCTTGCCTCTCTTAAATATTAGGGTGAAGCAGGCTTTGTTTCTTTTTTTTTTTTAATAACTTTTATTGGGAATGCATCTCTTTTATTTATTTTTTAATTTATTTATCCCCCCTTGCTGCTTGTGCTTGCTGTGTCCATTTGCTGTGAGTTTTTCTGTGTCTGCTTGTCTCCCTTTGTTGTGTCATTTTGTTGCACCAGCTCACGGTGCTGTGCAGGCCTTCAGCTCACTGAGCCACATGGCATGGCCGGCCAGCTTGCCTTCACCTGGAGGCCCCGGGAATCAAACCTGCGGCCACCCATATGGTAAATGGTAGCCAAACCACTTGAGCCACATCCGCTTCCCCAGGCTTTGTTTCTTGATTCTCTCCTTTTATTGTCCTTCCCTTTCCCTCTGGGGTATCCCCCAGTTTAGTAATGACGACTTAACCTAGGGTTTTAGCTTAAACTCTCTGCTGAGCTACAGGCCCATGTTATGAAGCGACTACTTGAAATCTACACCTGCAATGCCCCACCACATACCTTACAGCAAAGCCACCCTGCTGGCCTAGCCATAAATTTGTCTCTCTGCCTTTGGAAATCTCTTCTTTCTGCCTGGAATATTTTAGAATATCTTTCCTTGCTCTTGTTCTCTCCTCTCTTTACCCTTGAATTCTTTGCCTCCTCTACTTCGAGATCCTGAAAGAAGTTCATTTTATCATGACACTCAACACATTACAATTCATTTTAATAGCTTGATTACTAGTCTGTCTCCCCTACTAGACTGTGATCTGTAGGACAGAGGCTCTGTCCAGCTCCCAGCAAACTGCCTGGTCCTTTGTAGGTGCTTCTTAGTGAGCTAAAATAGCTACCTAAATAAACTTTCAGAAAATAGAGGTGTTCAATACTTGAGGTTCATATAGTTTCAGAAGTCAATTCATCTTACTTTTTACTCTCTCTTTGCTTTTAGATATTGCTAAATGGGTGTCATTTAACCACTCAGAACAATGTTGCAATTGCACTTCCCTCCAACCTCTTGTGGTGGCCGGAGATACTTTTCTATAGTTTTATTTTCATATTTTAGTGGTGTTAAACTTACTGGGCACATCTGAAGACGGATATTTCAACACGGTCTGGATACAAGTTTAGGTCTGGGGGAAAAAAACCCTAGGGGGTCCTTGAAATTAGTGCTTCAGAATGTTTAAAATTGCAGCACCTTCTCATGCCTTCAGTGCTTTTTGAAAGCTCTAATCACATGTTTTTAAATTAAAATGACCCACAATTAATTTTATTTCTTAAATTATTGGACACTGCTGTCCAATAATTAGAGATTGTAGAATTCCAAAGCAGAATTGGAACCCAGATTTCAGAATAAATGCTATTACCAGAGGGAGAGAGAGACACAGCTACTGTTTTCAATCTTCTTAATAACAGATTTTAAAAAATCTTTTGCAAATAGCATAACTACCCTAGTGGATATATCTATTTGTATAAGATGACAAAAGCAATAGCATTCCTTCATTGTGTTTAACATTCCCCTCAAAAGAACTAGATGGTAAATCAAAGGCAAGTCAACAAGGTAAATCCTAAGAGAATGCCTGACTATTCTGTTGCAAGTACCTTTTGAATAATGATGGGAGGGCTATAATAAGTCATGATTTAAAAAGAGTTCGCCTATACATCTAGAAGTATTGCTGTTAGTTATTTTTACCTTACCCAGCAGTCTGGCTTCTAAGTTAGAACACTTGCTTGAGGAAGATAATTTTCCAAACTGGATAAGGAGATGAACCCTCTTTGTCTCTGAATTTTCCATGAACTGCAGCATATTACTCTCTTTCTTTGGATTATCCAAAACTGCAGAAACAGAAAGAGAATCACCTTCCCTCTTTGCCCTCATATATGCGTGTGTTCATTCATTCATTCAACAGTAGTTGACTGTCTTCACGCTCCAGGCATTGTGGCTGATACTGGGGATATGACACTGATCTCTCACTATCACCCTTGTTCTGAAGGGGTTTACAGCAGATAAGGTAACAGGATTGCACACACATAAAACCAGATAGAATAGAAAGAGGTAGGTTTAAGGTTCTACTAATAGTTTGCTTTATATTTAGTTATGGAAAAGGTAATGTTTTTGTCTGCATGCATCCAGTAAATAATATATTTTAACTTGAGAAAAATGCAACATATTAAAATAAGAAAAGAGAATAATAAATGATGAAAAAATGTCTTACTGACAAAATATCTGTAACTTATGACTATTGTTGTTGTGGCTGGTATCTATATGTATATGTTACATTTGTTATTATAGATGACCCAATTTAGATGCCTTCAGTATCAGTTAAAACAACCAAATTAAAATTTAGAGGAGAAGATTTGCTTTAATATTACTTTTTTCCCCTGCCACTTTGATGACCATACCAAATTAGGAATGGTTATACCTAACCTTTAGTGTGAGCTTACTTACTCTGGATCGAGCACTGTGATAAGTAGAAGCATTCTGTTCTTCACTTTTCAAAATGACTTTATCATACCCACCTTGGAAAATGAGAAAACTAGGGGCAGAATAGGTTGCCTAAGGTTACTGTTAGGAGCAGGGTGCGAACCCAGGCAGCCTAACTCCAGAGTTTTCCCTAACCACCATTCTACAGGGAAATTAAACACACACACACACATACACACACACATACACACACACAACTGCCCTGAAAAGGTGAGATATCACTATATATATGCAAGTCACATTTCACTTCCTTATTTAAAAAATAAGCAACACTCTCATATGGTTCAAAATTTAAAAGGTGTACAGGGTATACAGTAAAAAAGCTCATTGGAGAGTGGTGTAGTTCAATGGTTGAGTGCCTGCTTCATATGTATGAGGTCCCAGGTTCAATCCCTGGTATCTCATGAAAAAAAAAAGAACCAATTACCTGTTCTCTTTTCCTCAGGCAACTAAAAAATTTTCATGCATATGTTCTTTTTCCCCTCTTTTTACACAAATGGTAAGAAAGTATGTGATCTTATTTTTCCCCTTAAAAATGTATCCTAGAGAGGACTTCCGGGAAGATGGCTGACTAGTAACACACAGGAATCTCTTCTCCAGAAAAATAGCTAGAGAACAGGCTGAAACAGACCCAAAATAGATCTTCTAGGGTTTAGGACAGCAGGGAAAGACTGCACACCACCGAGAGGAGAGAGGGACAAAAGAGAGAAATCGCGATGACAGAACCAGAACCGTGAGTTTTTAATCATTAGCGGCGGCTGCTGCCGGCACCCTCCCCCACACTCTTTAGAATTCTCGGGTCTCTGGGCCTGCGACTACAGACAAAGGGGGCTCCAGGGATCTACCACTCCCGGAAAGGGGAGAGAGAGGGACACAGCCTTAGGCTGACTCAGGTTCTGACGTGCAAATTTGGGCTGCGGAGCCCCACAGTCCCCTCCACATGGCAGTTTGCCCTGGGAGCCTAGGAAGGACTGGAGAAACCCGACCCTCGCAATCTCCC
>JAQZBX010085347.1:0-13142 GCA_029593785.1 Cabassous unicinctus
TTTTTTTTTTTAAAGGTGCCTAGATAACCTAAATATTACTCAGAAATTACAGGGATTCCCATGTTCCCCATCTAAACACTTCCAACTCTTACTAACGTTATTAGTATTGTCACTCAAAGTCTAATTGTGACTAATTTACTTACTCTCACTCATTAGACTAAACTATATATAAAAAAGCAACTTTTTTATGTATGCTTTCTCATGCCCAAAGCTGACTGATAAAGAGATGTTTTATTAAAGTACAATCCAGAATCTGGAGCCCTGCAACTTTGGGTGGCCCATTCTACTTTACTCCAATGTGGAAAGAACAAGCCTTCTGTTCTTTTTTCTCAGTTCTAGGAGGAAACTAGCCACTGGACAATGTAGACTAGAGTCTAGATAACATGTAGTCAGGAGTGAGTGCAATAAAGCTCAATTTGTGATTTATATGCCTGATGTTTTAAAGCCAAAATGAGGAATCTCTTGATTTTTACTTGGCTTCAAGAATAACACATGCATTTGATTTTTCTCTTGCCTCCCTTGCTGCTGCTTCTGTCTCATTTGCTGGAACTTCCACCTCTGGCTGACCTCTAAATATCAGAGTGCCCCAGGGCTCAGTCCTCTTCTCTAACTCCATTCAGCCCTAACCAATGTCATTCAATCTATGGTAGTAAATGTCTCCTGTATGCTGACAATCTCCAATTACGTATCTCTAGTCCACCTCTTGACCTCTCTCTAGTGGAGATGTTTGTATTTCAAAACTAAATGATCCAAAATAGCACTCAGCATTCCCTATCCCAGAGCCCATTTCTTCAGTCTTCCTCATTTCATTAAAATGCATGTCCTTTCACCCAAATGAGCAGCAAAGAAATCTAGGAGTCATTCTTGATTCTACTCTCCCCTCCTTGTGTTATAGCCAATCCATCAATAAGTCTTATTGGTTCTATCTTTAAAATATTTTCCAAGTCTGATCACATTCATTCCCTCCAGTGTTGCCATCCTTGTCCATGATGCCTTCATTTCTTACCCGGATTACTTCAATAGCATGCCAACCCATCTGCTCCTTACTTTTACTCTTATGCCCTCACAGTTCATTCTGCACATTGTAGGCAGAATGAGATTTTTAAAAACAAATATACCAAATACCTGTTCAAATCCTTGTAATGACTTTCCTTCACACCTAAAATTCAATGTCAAATATATTCTAAGCTCTAATGCCTCTGGCCCATCTCCAATCACTCTGCCTAAAAAGCACTTATCTCAAATATTTGTGTTACTTATACAAGTCCAAAATCAAATATCACCTTATTAGAAAAACCTTCCTTGATCATCGTGTTTAAACTAGCTTTCCTGTACCATTCACTAACTCTTTATTGCCTTGTGTGTTGAATCATATTATTTACTTATTAATTGCTTGTTTCTTATCTGTCTCCCCCACTAGAATTCAAACTCCATGTGGGATCCATGACTTTGCCTTATTCGCTGTTGTGTTTCCATCAGTTAGAATAGTGCCAGGCACATAGTAAATACTCAATAAATATTTTTTTATTAAATGAAGTAAAACAGAGGCAATGCTGAAGGGAAGAAAAAAAGTATTTTCTGTGTTAAGAAGAACTGGAGAATGAAATAAAGAATAAAATGTTTAAATTCATTTTGAGAGATTAAATCAATTTAATAAAATCATGAGAATGGCAAAAAAAGTTTTCACACCTTATTTATGTAAATGATGGAAGGTGGCTAAAGATAATCATTAAAGTAGACAATTAATATATCTACTAGGGTACAACTGTAATTTGAAGCCATTTCAATATGCAGATAATTTTGCTAGTGCTTGTACCTGTCAATTATATTGTAGGGATCCTTTACCTCCTCTTTCTCCCTCACTAGTTCCTTGGACTTAACTAAAATTTTTCATGTTAATTTTATTAAACTGACACAGATTCATGCCCAAGATTACATGAGACTCACAGTTACCTCTTAAAGTCTCCATGGAAATTTAATAGAGTATTTGTTTGAGCCATCTAAACAATTTCAAAACTGCTTCTTAAAGGAAAGATGACAAACTGGGCCCAGCCTGAAAGAATCCTTGAATTCCATTTGTTGTAGATTTTATAATTGTTTACCTCCACTTGCTCACTATCACCCTTTCCTGTAATACGATTATCTACTCCTTTCTTTTCTATATGACTTACCAGTGCCTCTGACAAGCATGTTGTTAAGAACATTTCATATCATTTATTCCTTACAACAACTATAGAAAGAACAAATTTATCTCCATTGTTTAGATTAGGAAACTGAGACTTATAAAGGTTAAGTAACTTTTTCTAAGTCACACAACTAGCAAGTTGGAATTAGGACTGTACAGGCAGGTTATAACCAGGTCATGGAGGGAATTGGGTAGGTGCAAGAGATGGACCAAGTAAGTGACCTAACCCATTTATTCCTCATTCGGAAAAATTTCAGGGTATTTGCCATGACCACAATCCCCACTTGAACCAAACCATGAGCATTTCCTACACGTCAGTCCTCTTTCTCTGTTTTACATGACCCTGTCACCCTGACCACTGATAATTGGACAAAACAGAGGCATTTGACCCCAACACAGCCACCCTGACCACACTTTTTTGACTAAGATCAATGCCTGACTTGAAGGCAGCCATCTAAATGTTGGCTAACAATCTACAATGTGACCTGGCTTAAGTGGTCTGGCCAATAGAACCAACCTAAGCTGGATGTTGACTGACTGGTTTCAAAACATATTCATTCTTGGGTAGCTGGAATGCAAGATTGGTCAAATTCTCCTCTGTGAAATAAAAAGCTTTGAAACTTGCACCAAACTTCTACCACTTTCTTTTTTTCTCTTTCTCTCTTCACACATGGGTATCATATAGGATTAGTAAAGTTTATTCATTTTAATAAAGCAAACTCCCCAGAAATTACAAACATTTCAACAAAGAAAACATACAATTACACAAAACTTTGAAAGTACATGAATATGTGTCCTTACTAGATTCATGTTGCTGTCAAGAAAAAAGCCTGCCTACTTAACTAGTCCCAAATAAAGTGATATAGTTATGATTGAATGTTACCAGTTACTATGGCAAATATAAGGAGTAATATAAGAAAAGGAAATTTGTAAAGGGTAAGTATGTCTCTCCTCTTTGAGGCAGAAACCAACCAGCTTACCCACAGAGCCTGAATGTATGTTTTGGGCAAATCTCTATGGATCCTTACCTAAAACTAACTCAGTGAGGATCCAGTGCTTTTAAGTTGTCTTAACAGTCTTGTCAGAATAAAGTACAAAATCAGTATGGATAATATTTGGGTATCATTAAGGATTGCTTTGGGTACAGAATAGAGAAAACAGAATAATACTCCTTCAGCCTCTCATGATAACTTAGAATCTTAAAAATTCCATCAAAGTATGCAGGGATCATTGCTAATTTTGGCAAGGACCTACACTAGAAGTATGAAGAAGTTCTGAGGGGAGCAGGGCAAGCAGTGACAGGAGACAGCCAACCAAAATGACATCACTAGAGAGAAGGAAAATTTTTAAGACTGACACTGCAGCTGAGTGACTACTGAACTAAAATTTTATCCTAGATAATTACTTTAGTTGGATTCCCCCAGATTAGACCCTGAAACAAGAATTTGAATAAAAGCAGTTTACTTGAGAGGTGATCCCAGGAAGCAGTGGTAAAGAAGTGAAGACGAAAGATAGAGGAGGAAACCAATGCAAGGTATATTATGATCCATTATCCCAGTGAGCAAATTATTGAAAAAAATCAAACAAATAGTACAAATAATTTAAAAAGCTAATCTGAAACCTATAGAAGTGATTCCTGGAGTATAGTCCCCAACTTCCTGAGATAGTTGCTGGAATTCCCAATAAGCTTTTCAACTGAAATTATATTCTGAATGTCATGTTCAACACTCTTTCTTTCTTTCTCTTTTCTTTCTTTTTCTTTTTTCTTTCTTTCTTTCTTCCTTTCTTTCTTTCCTTCCTTCCTCCCTTCTTTCTTTTCTTTCTTTCTTTCCTTCTTTCTTTCTTTCCTTCTTTCTTTCTTTCTTTCTTTTTCTTTCTTTCTTTCATCCATTGATCCAACAACAAATGCACTTCAGTCAAATATGTACATACAGTTAAGTTTGAACAATAGATAACAGCTCAAGTGGTTAATTTTCATTTGCAAATCCTTCAGCATGGATAACCCAATTCACTAGAATACACCTCTGTGTGTTCTGCATGTTTTTTCATTATCCTTGACCTTTAGGAGCTCTCATAATTATAGGATAAAAACTTAAATTTAATGCAAAGTATTATATGATATCAAGAAGTAGACATATCTGCAAGTTTAAGACACCTCAGTCTTAGTTCCAACTCTTCTTCCTAATAATTGTAAACTTAGACCCATTACTTATGCTTCTTAAGCTTCAGTCTCCTCAACTATCCAATTAACTGCTCAATTAGAGGACCCAATACAGAGAGTAAGTTATTCTGTAAGCCTCTATGTGCTAATCAAGAGAACACATAAAGCATTAAGATTATTTGAAGAGGTATCCTTGAAAATTGGTCTGCAGACTAGGGACAGATTCATAGGAATGCTTTAGAAAGTTTCATCTAAAAAGACCTTTTAGACAGTAAGAAAGTCGGGGGCTATTGCTGTAATCTGAAGGTGGACAAGACCTGACAGGGAAATTGTTAGTAGAAATTCAAATGAAAGACAGAGGGAAAGATGACAGAGGGACGGTTGTAATGACAAATGAAAGCAAGAAAGCAGAAGTCATGATGTCACTTAGTTTTGGTGTCTGAAGAGATTATAATGTCACTGCCCGAATGCCCAAACACTCACATGTTCACCTCCAAATGCTTGGTCTTGTTAGTATCCTCTACAACCTCACCATGTCAAAACAGGGAACCTGTAATATGGACACACCTCGAACAGAGAATTGAAAGTACGTGTCAGATTAAAAGACATTACTTCTTCTTCGACTTAAAAACAGAATTTTAAAGATGCACCTAATTCAATGTTTAGCATAAGAACTCAATGGTGAGTGAACCAAGCCCACTTGCAGACTTCTCTGAAAAAGAAACAAAAATGCTCTAAGAAGACATGTAGAACAATCTTGTTGAATAGAACGCTCTGTGGCACACAACGTCTATGAAGTCTGCTTTACTGCACAATGTACTTTACTGAAATGCCATTGTCTTTGACTACCCTCTACAGTTTAAGAGAAAGAAGAAAAACAAAAGAACATCTGCTACTACCTGAGCTTTAAAACCTTCACACATACTAAGAGAGCTATATGATTTATTCATAGCAAAGCTGTAGAGCTAAACCTCATCTTGAGAGAATGAAAACAGCAGGAGTCTTTAAAAATAAAAAGGCTGTTTGGGACAAATTTTCCTTGATTTTTATTAGTGGGAAAGGAGAAATTTCAGTAAGAGAAAATAATAGCTATGTCAAGTTATATTTTTATATTCTTCCCATAAAAGTCAGGGGAAGAAAATATCCCTTTTCATCACCTGCATCTGGTGAAACGTCAAGCACCAGATTGTGCCTTAAAATACCTATTTATCTCCTATGCATTTACCCTTTCTCTTCTTTACCTTACTGTCTACACAGACCATAGCACTGATTAAATCCAACTATTTATCTTCACTATTCAAAAAAAGAAACAGTGGGGGAAAGTAGAAGTATAATTTACATTTTCTCAGCAAAGTTATCTGCCAAAATTTCTGATAATTACTGCCTCAGTAATGGTTAATACCACCCATAAATCTGTTGGTAAATCTATATGATACAGTGTTTCTTCACATCTACTTATCCTTACTACAACACACTTGCCAACCAATTTTGGAAAATGGTTGTATTAACTACAGCATATGTGGTAAATCTGGAAAATTCCCTTTAAATATTTTGCCAAACTAAAAATCCTACTAATTTCAAATATTCTTTGATGGAAACGTTTGAGTAAATATGTCTTCTAAGAGTATTTGGAAAGCAGTCCTTGTTTATACTTTTGCTTAAACTGTATAAAGAGAATCTTGCTTCCCAAAAGCTAGATTAAGTCATTATGGTTTTCATTTCAAGTCACTTAAACAAACAGAGCTGTCAAAACTTAATGTATCCTTCATAATGCTGGTGCTAAAAGCTTAGGTGGAACCATTCTGACACTCTCAAAACTTTTAGGTTTTCCCAAAAAATCAGATTTTTAATGAGTTGTGTTTTTTTTGTTTTGTTTTGTTGTGTTTTGTTTTGTTTTGTTTTTATCTCCTTCAGTAGCTGAGATTTCACTGGTATGAGTTTTCCAGTTACAAACCATGAATTATTCACAGAACTAAGAAACCTTACTTTTGGGAGAAAGACATAACACAAGTAAATTTGTGGACTCTTAATTAAATCAAATAGATTAAAAATGAAAAGAGGACATAGAAGGCTGAGATTTTGAGAGAAGGGACAAAAGGGGCTATTATCACAAATTGAAATAAGGGACACAGAGGCAAACCAGTTGCAGTGATAATTTGTCAAGAGTTGTAGCTGTAAAGCGCTAGCAGTTGAAACTTCTCCAGTTACTTGCTGCCATATTCCACCCACCAGGAGACCTCTCTGAGTTGAACCACTTTTCTTTTTCATGATTCTTTGGACATCCCAAGTTGGCCATATGAAAACTCAAACATGACAATGATATCAAAACAGTATAGATCATGTCCATGTGTCTGGCTGGGCTTATTGCCATGTTCAATCCTTTAGCCCCCCGAATTGTGACACAAATGCTATTCTTCCAAAAGGCAAGCCAGCCAATAAATTCAATGAATTGTGAATTTAATTTTGGTTGTATGGCATCAAGAGTAAATCTGGAAAAGAAAAACAAAAAAACAAAAAAATTTTTTTAAAATTTAAAAAAGAGTGAATCTGGAGTTTTTTGTTAAGTTATAGATTGTTTTTAAGTTTCCTCATTTTATTCTTTAATATATAACAGAATTATATCTGGCATTTTCTAAATAAAATGTGATTTGACTAATTTATATTTTATAGCTCAATTAATTGTGCTCATATTAGGCATTTTATTAACTATGCCTCAACTATTGGTTTTGTTCTTTGAGAAAGAAAAGTGTATTTCCTTGTTTTACTTGAAGTTTAGTTTCTTTTAAAAAGGAAATAATATGTTTTGAGCAAAAGTTCAAACTGAAGGAGGCTGGGGAAGAAATCATCAAACAAAGGGGGTAGCCCCTATATTTTTGCCTATCTAGATGAAAATACATGAACGAATACATGGCCATTGAACCTAAACTACTGAACTGAATGGAGATGTATTCATAAAGAGAATCCATGGGCAGAGTTTGGACTCAATTGTCTATGATGAGAAAAAAGATGAGAAGGTAATGCTTCAGTATACCAAAAATTAGGAAATCAATGTACCAGACAGTTTGCTGATATTCTTCTCTTTTATTCATCAAAGAATGTTATATGGTGAATATGTCTGAAAGACAATATTGTCTTAAAATGAACATGTCTGAAACTCAATATTGTTTTAAAATGGTTTGTTTATTTCAAAAACATCAGTAATCAGAATGCATTTCTGAGACATTTCATCTATTTTAATGAATCTTTTGAAAGAGTAATCAGACTAGGCTAATTTTGAGCCATTTATCTGGAACCAATATGCCAACAGAGTAACATGAAATAAAATATAATTTGGTCATCCCTATAATTATAAAAATTGGAACAATTTACACAAGGGAAATTATAAGACTTAAATAGCAAATATTTCCCCCTGTAGCATGTTATAATACTCTTTGCTAAAATACTCTAGCAAAGTATTTTTCACTGGAACCATAACCCTTGTGTCTGTTTTATTTTCTTTTTAAAAAGGCACTTACTTGAAACTACACAGTGTAATGAAAGATTTATACATAGATTGTGACCTTTAAAATTCAAGAAACTATCCCACTATTCTCTCCCTGTTAAGTTTAAAATTCAACTGTTCCAAACTCCATATTAGGATTTTGCCTGAACCAATATTGAACCAAAGTATGTTTAATGGCACAATTCCTATGTGGAAGCTAGAGAAACTCCACAGCTTAAAAACTCTAGCTGAGCCCTGTTTGGTGCCACTAAATATTTTCTATAAACTTTAAGGGCTTCCAAGAGCTTTCTTTTGCTACATGATGCATTTATTTACTGTATCTTAGTCTAACTATAGCAAATAGCAGTTCAACTTAAGGAATTCCCTGGACTCTCTTAGGAACTGCAGAATATTTGTGTAACTTAAGCAGTGTATGCAATAAATGAATGACTATATTTCTCCACATAAATATTTCTGAAATATTAATTACAAGGTCTGCACCTAATCAAAACCTGAAGATTTAATGACTACAGATCTGAACCTAAAGTGTTTATGAAAATCAGTGCAAATACCAGGATATCAGTTTGGTGAGGTCTTTATCCCAAGTGCCTAGTCCTCTAACTGGCTCATAATTAAGTGTACAGTAAATACATATTGGATACATGCAGAAAACAGTTTGTGGGGGTATATGCACATATTCCGTAACAGGTGCACATGTTTGAACTGTCAGTCCTCAGAAAAGATTATTCAGAAAGGGGACCATGAGCCCTCAGCCCACCCTTAGATTAGCACACGTTGGGGTTCCAAGATACCTGCCTGTGTTTGCTTAAGTGCCCACAGCATCACACTTTTTTAAAAATTCAATTCAACAAGTATTCATTGAAAATTTACTATGTGTGTGGTATTTTACTAAATAAATCTGTTGAATGTTTGGATATTTCAATCCCGTTTTACCACACAAAGACTTTGTGTTCATTGTAGCAACTGAATCTCAAATTAGAAAAATTGAACCTTCAGTTTTTGTTTATAGGTTCACAGCTGCATCTGTCACATTAAGCCAAAAACTGTTAACCATGGCCACTTTTAAAGTGTCAGACTGAAGGCACTAAGTTGCTTAAGTGCTTCAAGAGGCTGCCAAATTGCAAAAGGGCAGCGGAGTGGAGGCGGTAACAACATTATAATACTGTCACCAGTTTCCTGGTAGTGAGTTTTAAATACTCGGAAGAGTTACCAGGGATGTGCATGAAATCTTTATAGGAGATATTTTGTGATAGAAAGATAGGCCTTGATGAGATGGTCTAAGGGTAATCTTCTCTCCTAGCATGAAATACCAGTAGTTCTGATTCTAAGATCAGAGTGGAAAGAATGCATTGCATGAGAATTATAATTTTGTCATTGATAATACATCAAAATAGCAATGTAGAGATAACTGTATCTCTGCTCCCACCCAGAGGTATAACACAGAAGCAAAGGAAGTGGCGATATGCATATAAGTGACAAGGTCTTTGCTAGTTTCTATCTGGTGGAAGTTGGGGAAGAGGGAGGAGCCTCCGTATTTCCTAGAGTGGACGTGGATTCCATCAGCTCCTAAAGGGGTCCAGCCCTTCAAAATGGAGTCAGTGACAGCCAAACTATTGGAGGTGCCTCAGAGGCATAATTTCCAGAGATGATTATGATCTAAAGGACTGCTGATCATTTGCTCCTTCCTGAATTCAGTATTGTTTCCGGATAACTTTAACATAAATCTTTTCAGATTTATAGGTTAAAACAAACTCAGAAAAATTGCCTCTTAAACTTTTCTACTAATAAAATTTGATTTAGAGCCTCTTGATTTTATTAGGCAAACCCTTGCATAGCACTTACTATGTGCTGGGCATTATTCTAAATAGACTTATAAACATGACCTACTTTAAAGCTCAGAACAACCCTGTGAGTTAGGTAATATTAGCATTATTCCTACTTTACAAATAAAGAATCAGAGACAGGGAAAATGAATGGGTAACTTGCCCAAGTCGTGCTGCAATGCAGTGGCAGAGCACTGCAGAACCCGTATGATCTGCCGCCAGTGTCCAGGCTCAGAATTGTTCTGCTATGTGCCTCTTATGTGTGATTCTTCTATGAATGGCACAATCACACTGTATTTGAGTCCATAACCTGCCATTTGTCACCTGTTTGACCTTGGGCAAATTATTTGCCTCCTCCATCTGCAAAATGGGGATAATATATTTCCTACTCAAGCTAAATGCACTGAGGTATATAAGGCTAGATTCAACAGTGTCTGGCACCTAGTAAACATACCACAACTGTTGTCTTGGTTTTATCACACAGTTACCCATTGTGATGGCAGGATATCATAACACAAATAAAAATAATAAGAGCTACTATTTTTAGTACTGCTTACATATTTTTTATAATTCATTATCTCATTTAATATTTGCAACAATGCTGCAAGGAAAATATGATTTCCGTTTCCATTTTAATACTAAAAATATGTTATCAAGGTTGAGTAATAAGCCTGAGACCTCATATCTACAAAGTTGTGTGTGTGTGTGTATATGTATGAGTTCTAAAATAAACAAACAATAGACAAGCTTAAAATTTAACTGTCCTCATTTGACTTCGCTCTTTTCCATTTAATTCAGATGATTGTATGTATGCTTTATTTCTTTAAAACTATGGGTATGTATTTCATGTACATCAACAAGCATAATATCCACATCATTCCATTTCTGTCCTCACAAAAGTATTTCTGTAGCAACTGATGTGTTTTGTTGTTGTTTTTCAAAATCTTGGAGGAAGATTTAATGTGGTCTAAGGATAGTATGTTGATACATGTTGATTAAACCTTTGACACCACTCATGAGGGTAAAGAATAAAACCTTCTTTCTTTTAAAAACCAACTTACCTATGTTTTAGTTTGCTAGGCTGCTCCAAGCAAATACCATGAAATGATTCCACTTAAACAATGGGAATTTACTCCCTTGCAGTTACACTCAGGGAAAATGCCCAAATCAAGGCATCATCAAGGAGATGCTTTCTTCCCAAAGACCAGCATTCTGGGGTTGGCTCCTCTGTCAAGTGTCAAGGCACATGGCAGTGTGTGCTAGTCTCTCCCTTTCCTTCAGGGTTTTGTTGATTTCAACTTCTTGCTTCCATGGCTTTTTCTCTCTGTTAATTTCATTCCACTTATAAGGACTCCAGTAATAGGATTAAGACCCATTCTGATTGAGGTAGGACACACCTTAACTGAATAAAGTCATTAAAAGGTCTTACTTACAATGGGTTCACACCCACAGGAAATGGATTAAATTTAATAGCATAGTTTTGGGGGCTACATACAGCTTCAAACCACCACAAAAATCAAATTACATATAATTTTTCATTCTAAGAGTGTCTTGTCCATTACAATATCCATTAAACACAATAATTTATTTAAAATATATATGGCCAAATATGTTTCATAAAGTTCATAAAGCTATCAAAATTAAATGTAGATAGAAGAATTTTTCCTAACTTGCCTTTTATAAGGCCAACAATGTTTTTCTTAGGGTTAGGTATTAAGATTTTTTTCTTTACAAACTATTTTTTCTAAGAAAAAGGCAAACAAAACATTTCTCCTATCAGTATGTTGTGTACTTCTCTACAGGCAGAATTAGAAGAATTTTACGTTTCCATTTTGTTTATATATAGACTAATTGAAACCCCATCAATATACTATGTACTGAACAAGTAGTATTAAATGAAATAATACATGTAAAGGGTCTAACTGTCACTTAGAAAGCAATCAATTAGTATTTGCTTTCCATTTATTTTTTTTTTTTTTCTTTTAGAGCACATGTAGGTTTACAGAAAAAATCATGCAAAAAGTTTAGAGTTCCCATATACCATCTGTGACAGTTTGGAATTCTTTTATGAATCCCAAAAAGAAAAAGATTAAGTTTTTGAACTAATCCATTCCTATGGGTGTGGGGCCCTTTTGATAGGACTATGTCAGTGAGGCATGACACAGGTGGAGTTTCCACCCTCTTGCTGGGCCTTATATAAATGGAGACACAGAGGAAGAGACACACAGGAAAAGGGAGCTCTGCCATTTTTACCTGGCCATGTGAGAGAGAGAACACCAGTTTCGCCTTCAGCTACAGAAAGGCAAACACACTGCCTTTTTTGAGAGAGCTCCAGGAGTCGGGAATCAGAGGCACAGAAAGAGGCCCCCAAGGCGCTAGGCCTAAGGAGCAGCTCAAGTCTGAGGAGATGAGCCCTGCCATATGCTGGATCACCATGTGGCAGGATGCCAGGATCACCAGTAGCTGACTTTGGTGAGAAGGCATTTCTGACGGTGCCTTGATTTGGACATTTCACAGCCTCAGAACTGTAATATTTTACCCCAAATAAAATTCCCATTATAAAAGCCAACCCATTTCTGGTTCATTGCATCAACAACCCTGTGGTAAACGAAGACACCCTCCTCTCTTGACTCCTTTGTGATGGTTAAACTAATGTGTCAACTTGGCTAGGTAATGATGTCCAGTCGTTTGGTAAAGCAAACACTGGGCTAATTGTAATACAAGAGCATTTAATGGACTTTAATCATCAGCGAGTTGATTGCATAGATGGTTGGTTACATCTACAATCATTTGAGGAGATTGCCATCAGCAATGAGTGACATCTCATCCAATCATTTGAAGGCCTTAAAAGGGGCAGTGATTTTAGCATTCAGAGAGAGAATTCCCATCTCTACTTTGGACAGCAAGCTTCCCCTGGGGAATTCATCAAGGACCATCATCAGATCCCCTGGTTTGCAGTCAGCCCTATGGAATTTGGACTTGTGCATCCCCATGGTCATGTGAGACAATTTTATAAAATCTCATACTATTTACAGATATCTCCTGTCGGTTCTGTCTCCCAAGAGAACCCTGACTAATACACCCCTCTACATACACCCGATTTTCCCTATTATTAACATTTTGCATTAGTGTGGTACCTTTGTTAAAATTGTTGAAGCAATATTTTATAATTATATTATTAACTATATTTAAGGCTTTTATTTTAATAACATGCTTTAGATTGATAATATATTATTTTTCTAAAGCCTTTATGATTTCCCAGTGTAAACATGATCAAAAATGCCTAATTTAAGTGAAAATGATCTTTACTAAGAAGTTTTTCATTACTTGTTATCAGCTATTTGGGGAAAGTTTTGCAAGTACTAGACAACTGCAATTCTCCTGAAGATGCTGAAGTAGAAGAGAGAAATTCACAAGGAGTGAAATGAAGCTAAAGAATGTGAATGCCCAAGCTCTTGATTTTGTTTGTTG
>JAQZBX010085348.1:0-13139 GCA_029593785.1 Cabassous unicinctus
AATCCTTTATATTTTTTATGTAGTATTTATGTAATCTAAAGGTTCTATATAAATAAAAATATATTTGATTAATAAAAAAATAAAACAAAACAAAAAACAACAACACATAATCACACACAGAAATGAAAACCAGTTTGATACCCTTAATCAAATACTTACAAAAGCAAGGTCCTTATGACCATGTAGTAAATACCTTGGAACATTTTTCAAAGTAAATATTATAATGAGATTAGATGGTTCCTCCTAATTGTGATGGAGAATGTTAGGCATGGAAAGAAAAAGATCAGGGTTTCAATTTCCAAATGCAAATCTGTATAAAAGACATGAAAGAAACACTATACCATGTAGCCACAGAGCTCATATTTCTGAAAAACAACTTAGACTCTCATATATTAGTGGTTGGTGGCTCAATTGCAGAAAAATGAAACTCAAACTTGTAGATATCTACTGTTCAAGTGAGGGAAATGGTTCCTGAAAGTTTGAATGGGGGCTTATGGCTGATCCTGACAAAGCTGAGGCTTAGAACCTTGAAATTCTGCTTGGACTTCTTGCCCTATGAGTTGATTCTTCCACCCCTTCCTGAGGAGGTTTACCCTGCTTAGTCTTGAAGAAACTGTGACAGGATCGGTTGAGGGAGATACCTGGCAAGACTCTGTTGATTCTTTTCAGGAACTACTGCACACCACACTTCTTGTTCATAAACTTAATTTAAATCCCAGCTGGTTCCAAACAGTAGCATGCAAACTATAAGCCATAATGAAGTGAATTACACTCCTTATGAACTGCCTGGTTTTTCCAAATTTACAGGCAGAAGTGTGGGAAATGTGTGAGAGTGAATGAATGTTTAGGATGGGGGATAATAGTAAAAAGGACATGAAGTCAGTCAAGACTAATTTATAAATACACAGTGAGGCTTCCATATCCACTAGAATTGCTTAAATGAACAAAGTTGCCAAAGCACAGTATTGTTAACACTGTGGAGGAACTAGAATTTTCCAAAATTGTTGATGTGGATATAAAATTGCAAATGACTTTAAAATACAAAATATAGAAAACTTAATCATAACTTTAGAAAAAGAAGTAAGAATATATGATCACCAAAAGGAAATTAATAATAGCTTTGTTCTTAAGGACTCCAAACAGAAAATTTCTTTAGCAGTCTATTAACAAAACCATGTATAAACAAACTTTGATATATTCATTTGATGATATATTCCAAGGAATAAAGGGAAACATAAGGAGGAGATACACACATATAATATATGTGATATGTAAACATTTTTTACATATTAAGTTTGTGTTTCTAGCTTCTTTATACATATATAGATAGATAGATATAGATATAGATAGATATAGATATAAAGACATAGATATATATATACATATATAGAGAAAGCTCTGAGACAGTGAAGCACAAAAAATATCCATTTATATTAAATTCTAGAATAGATGGAGGTAAAGTATCATGTTAAAAATTATACCAGTGTTAGCTTATGTGGTTGGAAATTTTAATGGATAAGAGCATAATAATCATGTATGCATTGACAGAAATTTAGAAAGTGGGTGAGTTACATGAGTGTTTGTATTTGTCAAAACTGGTTAAAGGTATGATACAAATATAATTTTAATACATATATATTATACCTGAATGATCAATGAACAAATGATCAAGAATTAGCAAAATTTTGTGTTATCTTATCAGTTCATTCTTTAAACAGATATTTACTGTGATTTATTGCATAGAAATATGTCTATTTCATGGATGATAAACAATGTATAATTATTGGAGGGATGACATCTTAGCAAATGAATCAGAAAGATAGAGTTTGCTCCTCATTTCAAAGTAAAACAGAAAAAATTTGGAGCTATAAATATGAACTTAAGTATGTAGAAGTTAATACCATTACTTTAGAAATTCACACAATATAGTTTATGATAACCTTTAAAGTTGGGGAAAATCAAATTAGTCTATTATGATTAAAGGCACCAAAATGACCCATATGCTTTCTCAAGGCTCCCATCATATCATTGTTCCTTAAACTATAGATGAGGGGGTTCAGTGCAGGTGTGAAGATAGTATACAAAGCTGACACAATCTTGTCATGGTTAGCTGACCTGTAGGATTTAGGTCTCATATAAATAAAAATGGCAGCTCCATAAAATAAACCTACCACAGTCAAATGTGATGAGCAGGTAGTAAAAGCTTTCTTGCGGGCTTCTGTGGATCGCATGTGGAGAATAGCAGTTAGGATGAGACTATAGGAAGCCAGAATAAGGAAGAAGGGTACCAGGATCATTAATACACAGCAAATATACATGCTGTATTCAAAGACAGATGTGTCAGCACAAGCCAAGCGCAACAGTGTGGGAGCCTCACAGAAAAAATGATCAATGTCATGTGATTTGCAAAATGGGAAGCTTAAGGTAGCAACAGCCTGCATGATCCCATCAGCTGCTCCCAAAAACCAAGAGCCCAAAGTCATTCTCAGGCATAACTGCCAGCTCATGAGGACAGGATATCGCAATGGGTGGCATACAGCCACATAGCGGTCATAGGACATGGCTGCCAAAAGAAAGCACTCTCCACCACCCAGAGTGAGCAAGAGGAAGATCTGTAATCCACAGCCGGCAGGGGAGATGAGTTTCTTGCCAGTTAAGTAGTCTGCAGCCATTTTGGGCACAATGGCACAAATTAACAACATGTCCATGAAGGAAAGTTGGCTCAGTAGAAAGTACATGGGGGTGTGAAGCCGGTGGTTCTGGTTAATCAGGAGGATCATGAGAACATTGACCAGCAGGGAGAGGAAGACAATTGTCAGCATCATTGCAAAAAGGAATGCATGGGCTCCTGTGTGATTAAAGAGTCCTAGAAGAATGAAATCTGAGGTATAGTTTCTATTTTGCATGATTTCTATATATGGCAAAATTGTCCTTCAATTATGAAGGATAGGATAACATATTCCAAGATATACAAAAGCTGAAGGAGTTCTTCAACACAATATCTTCCCTACCAAAACACTAATGGGAGTTCTTCAGGTTTAAAGAAAAGGGCAATCCAGGCCAATCTTGGAAATATTGTGGATTCAGTTCCAGACCACTGCAATTAAGAAAATAGTGCAAATAAAGTGAATCAAATGATTTTTTTGCAAATTATTAGTGCATTTGAAAGTTTTTTACATTATACTCTAGTCTATTAGGTGTTAAATAGCATTATGTCTAACAAAAAACAATGTACAAGTCATCTTTAAAATGTGACACTAATTCATGGAGTGAGCCCATGCTGTGGGAAAAATGTCACCATTTTTACTCAACACAGTTTGCCAACAAACTTCAATTTGTAAAACAAACAAACAAGCAAACAAACAAAGAAACATTAATTGCAACCTGTGATAAAATGAAAATCAATATAATAATATATATATTAGCTTGAGCTATATAAATTAACTACATGGGTACATACAAAATGATGTATTCTCAGTATGTAACTCTACATTTTTCTTTCTTATAGGATTTATAACATATAAAAATTATAATAATTCTATATTATGACCATACATAATATAAAGAGTTAATATGTGACCAAAATCTGTAAAAATTGTGAATGGGTGGGTATAGAAACAGTGAATGGGTATGCTATTGAAGCCAAGTTGAAATCATTTCCAAATACCTCTCTAAGTTTCCTAAGATGTTAGGATGTTAAATACAAACCCCATGGTAACTATGAAGAAAGTGTTTAAAATATATGCAGAAACAGAAATGAGAAAGAGATCAATCCTTTTCACTACAGTAGTTTAATATATACAAAAGAAAACTGCAATAGAGGAAATACAGGGTAATAAAGGTCTAAGACATAAAAGAAACAAAAGACAAAATGCCTGAAGTTAGTCCTGTCTTACCAGCAATTTCTCTGAACGTAAATGAATTAAACTCTTCAGTGAAAAGCTACAGATTTACACAGGGCATTGGAAAGCCTAATCAGATTATGTGTTGTTACAAGAGACTCATTCTAAATCCAAAGACACATGTAGGAAGAAAGTGAAAGAATGGAAAAACTAACTAAAAGAGAGCTGAAGTGAGTATAATAATATCAGACAAAACAGACTGAGTCAAAACAGTTACAGAAAAAATAAGGATGCTAGATATTAATCCACAGTCATTGTATCAAGCAGATATAACTATTATAAACTTGTACGCACTTTATCACTGAGCCCCAAAATACCTTTACCTAACTGAAGAGAGATATAGGAAGCCCTAAAATAATATTTAGAGTTTCAATACAAAGCTTTCAATAATGGATAGAAAATATGGACAGAAGATCAATAAAGAAAGAGTACTTGAACAACAGTAAAAAGAACTAGGCCTAACAAACAGATATACAACACTACCACAGCTGAATACATTTTGTTCTCAAGTGAGCATGACTCATTCTCAGCAATAAGCTACAAGGTAAGTTACCAAACAAGTTTTAAAAATTTAAAAGGATTGCCATTATAAAAAATACTTTTTATTGCCAAAAAGAAATGAAGCTAGAAGTTAATAACAAAGGTAAAACTGGAAACATCACAAATATGTGGAAATTGAATTACACATTCTTACAAAAACAAATGGGTCAAATAAGAAATCACATAGTAATATAGGAAATATTTGAGATGAATGGAAGAGAAAACACTACATATCATGAGAAAAGAAACTATAGAGCAGTATCTCTTATGAAGATAGAGACAAATATCCTCAATAAAACATTAACAAATTGAATCCAAAATCATATTAAAAGAATTATATACCACGACCAATTCTGATTTACTGCATGAATGCAAGGGTGGTGTGACTTAAGAAAATCATCCAGTGTAATATATTACATTAGCAGAATGAAAGAAAAAAAATTACATGATCATCTCAATTGATGCATTTGACAAACCCAACACACATTCATGATAAAATCACTCAGAAAAATAGGAATAAAATGTGACTTCCTAAAGATGATAAAGTATGTATGTGAAAAATGCATAGCAATACTTATACACAATATTGAAATATAGAAAGCATTTCCCCTGATGTCAAGAAGAAGATAAAAATATCTGGTATCACCACAGGTATTGAGTGTTGTACTAGAAGTCCTTTCTAGAGCAATTAGGTAAGAGATTAAAGGTATTTAAATTGGAAAAGAAAGAATAAAACGCAGTATATTCACAGATGAAATGATCTTTATATAGAAAATCACAAAGGATACATAAGAAAACTTTTAGAACTAGTAAACATATTTAGCAAAAGTGTAGGTTGTAAGAGTATCATAAAAAAGTAGGCGGGTTTCCATACATCAGCAAAGTGTATTCTATAAAGGAAAAATTTTTAAAATAAATCAATGAAATTAATAAAAGTTTCATTCAAAATACCTACTAAAAGACTAAAATAACTAGGAATCAATCTCACCAAGGAGGTGAAAGGTTTTTCACTGAAAAAAATATGGAAGACAGCCAAAAGAAATTAAAGAAAACCTAAATAAATCGCAACACATACCGTGTTTATCCATACGAAGATTTACTATATTTAAAAGGTCAGTGCTGCTAAAAGCAATCTACAGATTGACTACAATACATTTCAATACCCTAGCATTTATTTTACAATGTGGAATTGTAAGAGACCCTGTAGAGACAAATCAATATTGCAAAGGAAGAACCACATTGTAGGTTGTAAACTTTCAAATTTCAAAGCATATTACAAAGCTACAGTAAGAAAAATGCTTGTTACTGGTGTAACAATAGACATACTGCCCACAAGGAATATAAACTCATACATCTATGGCCAGCTGATTTTTGACAAGAGTACTAAGTACAATATTTGTGGAAGGAACAATCTCTTAAGCAAATGGTGGTGAGAAAACTTGGTATAATTTTGCAAAAAAATGAAATTGGACCCCTAACTCACAGCACATGCAAATATTAACTCTAAATGGATCAAGGACCTACATGTAAGGGGTAAAACCATAAAACTTGCAGAAGAAAAGAAGAAGAAAAAACTTGTAGAAGAAAACATAAGAGGGAACCTTCATAACTTTAGATTTGATACTAACTTCTAGATATAACACTGAAAGCACAAACAACAACAAAAAAAATAGATTTCATCAAAGTTAAAAACTACATCAAAGGACCCTATCAAGTAGGTGAAAAGATGATCTAACATAATGTTAGAAAGTAATTGCTAGGAAGCGGGTGTGGCTCAATGGATAGAGCCCCCGTTTACCATGCGGGAGGCCCCGGGTTCGCTTCCCTGGGCCTCCTTATGAGGGCAGGCTGGCCGGCCTGCGCGGCGTGGTAGGCTGATGCAGCAAGACCTCACAGCAGGAAGCGGGTGTGGCGCAATCGATAGAGCCCCCGTTTACCATGTGGGAGGCCCCGGGTTCGCTTCCTGGGGCCTCCTTGTGAGAGCAGGCCAGCCCCCGTAGCGCGATGGGCTGATGCAGCGGGACCTCACAGCAAGGGGGAGATAAGCAGACACGGAAGAAACACACAGCGAATGGACACAGTAAAAACACAAGCAGCAAGGGGGGATAAATAAATAAATAAATAAATAAATAAATAAATAAATAAATAATCTTTAAAAAAAAAAATAGTAAGTAATTGCTAGCCATATATCTGAAGAGAGTTTACTACCCGGAATTTATAAAATATTGAAACAACTCAACAACAAAATTCAAAATAACTCAATTAAAAAAAACAGAAAAGGACTTGAATAAATATTTCTAAAAAGAATACATGCAAATGGCCAATAAACACATGAAAAGGTACTCAACATCGTTGGTCATCAGGAAAATGGAAATGAAAATCACTACTACATATAATAGGAAGGCTTTTATTTTCAAAATCGAAGATAAAAGTGTTGAAGAGGAGATGGAGAAATATGAACATTTATACATTGCTAGTGCCATTGCAAAATGGTGCAACCACTGTGGAAATAAATTTGGTGGTTCATTGAAAAATTGATAATAGGATTATCATTTGACCCATCAATATCATTGCTTCGTATACACCCAAAAGAATGGAAATCAAGGACTCTAAGAGAACTTTTAAAACAATGCTTTTATCAGCAATATTCACAATAGCCAAAATTGGTAACAATCAAAGAGTCCATCATCATGGAAAAAAATAAAAAATATCATATATCCACACAGTGGAATATTATGCAGTTGTGAAAACCAATGAAATTCTGATGAATGCTCAACATGGTTGAACCTTGAAGATATCATGCTGAGTGAAATAAGATAGACACAAAAAACAAATATGGTATTATCTCATTTATATGAAAAACATAGTAGAAATAAATGTTATAAAGACAGAGCATAGATTATAGATTACTTCAGGGCAGGGGAGAGGAGAGTTATTGTTCAATGGGTGCATAGTTTCTGTATGAGAGATGAAAATTTGAGGGTAATGTTATTGGCGATGGTAGTGAATTATTATAATATTGGCAATGTATTTAGTACCATTAAATGGTACCCTTGAAAGTGATTAAAAAGGGTAATTTTGGGTTGTATATATGATATAACAATTTTTAAAAAAATGTTTCTCGAATGACTGGGGATATTGACCACGGTTTTCAAATCAGACAATATAATGGAATTATTACTTTTTAAGGTATTTTAATTGAATTGTTGTTACATTAAAAAAAAAAGACCAATTATTTTTGGAGATGCTTACTGAAGTATTTACAGGTTAGATAATATGATATCTGAATTACATTGAAAATGCTAAAACTAAAAGAGATGAAAAACATGGGAAAGAGACAAAACAACATAGGCAAACTGATAAAAATCATTAGAAATGCTATATGATGATATAGGTGTTCAGAATACATTTCTCTTTATATTTGTATATACGTGAAAATATGTGCAACAATAAATTAAAAAATAAAACAGAATTACCTTCAACAGTTTCTCCTCCCAAGATTTCCATGAAAAGTACATGACAGGTGAGTACTGATGAAATGATATAATGAGTCAAAATTCTTATCAAACTCCATTTACTCCATAAGACCAGTTTTGTTGTTCTGATATCAAAATAAATGGACAGGGACAAATGATTCAAATAATTTATTGTTTATATTTATGCATAGCTTACATAGATTTCAGTCAATATATTTAAAATATAATTAATTTTTAATTACATAAAACTAGGTTGTTGATCATGATGGTTATACATTTAGAAAATATCAAAATTAAATTGAAAACTATTTCTTGAATAAGGAATATTACTAGAAAGAATGCTTTTCCTTTCCAAGATTTAAGAGATAATTTCTCAGATATAAGAATTGGAAAGACTGAGCCGTCATAAGAGACATAACATAATTTGGAAATATTTATAAGGTAGTTTGAATTTATAGAGTTATACAGAGTAAGCAAAACTAACATTCTCATATTACTGCCCCACAGAAAGACTCTAATCTTAATGCATACTTCCATTAAATGCATAAATGTACTTTGTTGTAATGATTACCTTCACAGTTGCAAAAAAAAACAAAAATATTTTTTGGGTAAAGGAGAGTGAAATCTACTATTTATTCACCTGACCATAGAGAAAAATTAATTCTTTCTTCATTCCTAAGAGAGTCTAAATCATTAAAAAACATTTTCATATCTGATCTGCCAGATTTGGAACTCTTCTAGTGTGTTGATTAAATATGACCATAGCTGTAGGGACGGTGATGCTTATTCAATCTTAAGGACTTGATCTTGTAAATAATCTAATTTAATCAACATAAATAAAAGAACATGTCCATCTTTTTCAGGGGTATTCCTTTTTCATACAATATACACAGTCAACTTAAATTCAAATGGTTAATATGGCTGGGAAAGGCAGTGCAAGAGGCTCATTTCATCAATAATGATACTAATTTCACATCATTATTTTCCTGGCAGCACTCCATTAAAGGGCTTAAGTTTGTTTCTTAAAATTAGGCATTATAGAAATAAACTTTTACTTGCTTAATGTATTCACATATTTTCCTATACTTTGACATCTGTCCACCCTCATGTCTCTAACATGCACTCTTTACACCTGGTAATTTTATGAATGCATCAGTTATGACTCTTAGTATCATTTTCCTGACTTTCTAACACACTTTTTGATGTTAGGACTTCTGATTTTCTACTATCCCATGTGCCTTAATTTTGAAATGTGATAGAACTTTTAAACTGTTTGAAAATCAATTAGAATTTGTAGGTTGTTTGAGAATTTTCTTAAATTATATTTGCTAATTACTATATGAAATTGAACATAATAAAACTTACTTGATAGTTGCTAGGAAAAAATAGAAAATATGGTTGAGGCTACGCTTGGTAATAACTTTAAAATCCAACTCTTTCATAGATTATATCACATAGGTGTTTAATTGTAGAACCAACTAAACAGGGTATTTCATATTAAAAAGATTGTTTCATATTTTGATAAAAGAAGCAGCCATAATATTTAAAATATCAAAATTGGTGGTAATGTTCTGCTTTAATTATACAAGAGTTGTTTAGGTGTATTTGGATAATTATTTCAATGACTACATGTATTTTCTGTTCATAGAATACATTTTCTTATTATGAGGTTTATAATTAGGCTAAGCACTGCAATATATTCAAGCATTATATTTTAGTAGAAATAAATGTATAAAAATTATTGATCATTATGGATATACTTTTCTAGTCAGCATGCCATAGTGTTTAGATTAATTAATGGACAGATCATTTAATGCATCAAAAATAAATAAAATGAGTAGTTGGCAATTAGTTTAATTTCTCTAAACTATTTTATTTAATTTGTTTTTCTTAAAATTTTTGCCTATATTTTCATATATAAAAGTGAGATAATTTGCCACTAATGGAAAGGCATGCATATGTAAAAGAAGTGGATTCTCTAGAATAAAACCTATCAGAATTTACTAGGGAGATAACATGGATCAAATTAAAAATTAGGAAATAATTCATGGAGCAATTAAGTATCTAAAATGGTATTAAAAAGAAGAATGGAAACACAAAATTGACTTATACATAAGTAAGACATTTGACTTTTCAGAAAAATTAGCATTTGCCTTAACTTTCTGCTCAATGACTTCAGAATGCTAGAGATTTCTCAATTATCTTCTTATTCATAGTCCTTTACCAAGATTTACATAAATTTCTTATGTCTTTACTTTAAATAGCAAACTCATGTCTTTGTGACACTACCAGAAAGCAAATATACATACCCAACTTTTAAGTCAAATCTTTAGAACAATATTTGAATATCCTGACAAGCCTAATTTCTTTTTTTGTCTATTTTTCCTATCCTGCCCCTAAAACCTAAGATTTAAACTGTAACTCCTTATTGTCATGAAAATGAGATGATTAATCAATCTGCTCTATGAAAAATAAAATAGTAACAGTTAAATTCTTTATATCTGAGATTTAAGAACTAGAGTGAGCCTGCAGAGGGGACATAACTTAATTTGGAAATATGTATAAGTTACTTTGAATGCACAGTGTTGTATACAGCAAGAAAAATTGGCTTTCTCAAATATTTCCCACCAGAGCAAGATCCTAATGCACATTTCCATTAAAGGTACAAATGTACTTTGTTGTAATAATTACCTTCACAGTAATAATTACAAGTCACAAAGCAAAAACCAGATTGTGTAAGAGTTTGACAACTCATTATTTATTCCCATGACCATATAGATAAATTCTTTCTTCAGTCCCAGGAAAGTATAATTCCTTAAAACCATTTTCATCTGTGATCTGCTGCATCTTGAACTGTTCTAGTGAGTTGATTAAATATGGCCATAGCTGTATAAATGTTGATGCTTATTCAATCTTAAGGACTTGATCTTGTAAATAATCTAATTTAATTAAGGAAATTGCAGAACATGTCCATCTCTTTCATGGGTATGTTTTTGAACCCACTAAATAAAAGGAACTCAAATGGGTATCATGATTGGAAAAAGCCATGAAAATGGCTCATTACATCAGTAACTATACTACTTTACCATCATTGTTTTATAAACAACGCTTTTTTGGAGAATTTAAGTATGTTGCTTAAAAATTAGACATTATGGAAATAAATTTCTACTTGCTTAATATATTCACATATTTTCCAATACTTTAACATCTGCATACCTTCATGTTTCTATCATGCAATCTCTACATCTGATAATTTTATGAAAGCTTCAGTTATGACTCTTAGTATCATTTTTATGAAAACCTTAAGGGCTCCCTAACTTGCTTTTTGTTATAAGGACTTCTGTTTTTCTACTATTCCCACCTGCTTTATTTTTGAAATGTGATAGACCTTTTAACCTGTTTAAAAATCAATTAGTATTTGTAGGTTGTTTGAGAATTTTCTTAAATTAATTTTGTTAATTAATATTTGAAATTGAAAATAATAAAACTTACTTGGTAGTTGCTAGAAAAAAATAGAAAATATTATGGATGAGAATGTTTTGTAATACTTTCAAGTCTTACCCTTTTATGCATAGACTAAAATACATAATTTTATATTTATGTTCAATTAAACAGGCTATTTTATAGAGAGATATTGTTTCATATTTTGATAACAGAAACAGACATAATATTGAAATATCAAAAGGTGTGATCATCTTCTGCTTTAATTATGCAAGAGTTGTTTAGGTGTTTTTGGATAATTATTTCAATGACTACATGTCTTTTCAGTTTATACAAAACATTTTCTTATTATGAGGTTTATAAGTAATACTAAGCAATTTTTAAATTTTGAACCCATAAGTTCCTAATTTTGCAATGGACATAGGAAATATATATATATACATTATATTTTAGTAGAAATAAATGCATAAATTATCATTATGGATATACTTTTCTATTCAGCATGCCATAGTGTTTAGATTATTTAATGTGCACACCAGTTCAATACATTAATTAAATAAAAAGAATAGTTGGTAATTAGTTTAATTTCTCTAAACTATTTGGTTCGTTTTTCTTAAAAATTTTGACTATATTTTCATGTATACAAGTGAGGCAATTTGCCACTAAGCTATACATGAGGCATGTATATCTAAAAGAATTGAATCTTCTAGGATAAAACTTATCAGAATTAGCTAGTGAGACAAAGCAGTACTAAATTAAAAATCAGGAAATGATTCATTGAGCAATTAAGTATCTAAAATGTTATTACATAGATGAATGGAGACTAAAATTGACTAGTACAGAAGGAGAAAAACTGACTTTCCAGGAAAATTAAGATTTTCTTTTACCTTCTTTTCCATGATTTCACAACACTTGAGACTTCTCAATTATCGTTGTACATTGATGCTAAAATTATGTCTTTACATTAAATAACAAACTCATGTATTTGTTATATAAGTAGAAGGCAAAAATACATACCCAGCTATTTTTGATCAAAGCTTTAGATAAATGTTAGAATACGATGACAATCCTAAATTCTACTTTTGTGTTTTTTCCCAGCATGCACCTAAAACCAAAGATTTAAACTGTAAATCCTTATCTTCATGATACTGAAATGATTAATCAATCTCTTCGGTAAAAATTAAAATAGTAACAGTCACATTATTTATTTGTCTAAATTGGCCTGATGACAGTCTTAGCCAGCATATGTTTTAGTTTTTCAAGTAAAATATAGATAATAAGGAGGATTCATTTAACAAATGTATAGTAATAATACTATAACCATGGATTTTCTGGAGTTAAATAAACAAAATCCTAAATATTGAGACATTAGCATGACCTACTCACATAAGATAAAGATGGTGATATCCAGCAGGATGTATGTCAGTATTCTATTCACAGCATTGTCTTAATGCATCGATTTGGGTGGAGGAAGGATCTTCTTATATGGCTGCATGGGATTTGCTTAAATCAGTGCCTGGGGTTTTCCATGTTGAGGGGGAGGACCTGCAGCCTCTCACAATTATTTTCTAAAAATACTATCTTATTAATAGTCAAGGACTGAATAATACTGAACCTGGGGGTGCCAAAGGTATTTGATATTCATGGACATTGAAAGAATTTGAGATCTTCAAAATATTTCCCTACATGCTTTCAGAAAGTTGGGATATATTAAATTAAAAAAAAAAAAAGAATCACTTGGGAGTCAATGTAAAAATAAATAATATTATTGAGAAAGGGT
>JAQZBX010085349.1:0-13154 GCA_029593785.1 Cabassous unicinctus
AAATAAGCAAATAAATAAATGCTTTGCTTGCCTGATTAAAAATAAATAAAAAAAAAAATAAAATATACACGTATCCAAGAAATTATTGTCTGAGAGTATGGTTCTATTTGATGGTTTTTTATTTATAGTCATTGGACCTTATATAAAAAAAGAAGAATAGTCCAAGAATACCAACATTTCATGAAGATGATTTAAAGATTTTTGAATGGAAAAAGTTCTTCATTCTAATGAAAGACAAAAGAAGAGAATTGTAATCTTGAAATATTCTGTGACTTGGGGATATCATTGTTAGTGATAGTATAATTGAAAGCAGCCAAATGAATGGTTAAAGTTCCAGCATCAAAATCCAGATGTCTCAATGTATTTATAAGGAGCTCTGAAAAAATATAGACTTTGAGATCTGACAGATTTAAGGATAGTTTTTTCCTCTTTATTTTTTCTTCTATTATACAACCTTGCCCATGAATTATAGCCATTTTTGGAAATTTCCTTTTCATGGCAAATTCACCATTTTTAATAAAATTTACTCCCTATGTGAGGCACTTTGACCATAGTTGCTGTCACCATGGCAACCTGTTATTGCCATTAACAGTGCCACAGTCATGGCTTTTATTTCATGACCCCTTAATATTACACTATTTCATGATTCTAAGTACACCCCAGCCAATGTATCCCAGGTGTATGTTTCAGCAGACAGCACGAGAGGTATTATAAATGGATCCATCCACTCTGTCCTTGGGATTTAGTGTACACACTCCAAAGTGTGGTCCGTAGACCTCTGCCTATAAATCCTGGAAGTGCTGTTAAAAATGCAGATGTAGGAGCTCCAAAGACAACCTGCTGAATAAGAATCTCTGGGAGTCCTAGAAATTGCATATCAAACAAGCATGTCAAATATAGTCTGCTCATTGTGGGAGAAGAAAAATAATCTTTTTTTTATGGTGGTCAGCAAATTATTATTAAACCTATTAGTGATAAATGTCTGACCATTCAAATGTTTCCTTCAAATCCCAATGGCTTCCTAATTACTCATGGAGTAAAGGCTTTCCTAGACTTTTAATGGAGCAGTTCTGATTGGTAAAGGGGGATACCCTCCTATGGTCTAGTCAAATAGGCAAAATGGTATAAATGAAATGGTCAGTTTAATTAACAGCCAATCAAATAGGCATAAATAGGCATATTTGTACTTTCCTTTCCTTGATATTGTTATTTTTCACCAATATTACCCAATTGAAAGTGGTGTTGTATGTGGAAAAAAATCAGAATGAGTGAGAGAATCTACAATTTAAGAGTAAGTCCAGGAATAAGAAGTAAAGCTCATGAGTTATGAGTTACTGTTTCTTTTGTATACCAGGCTAGACAAGTGCCCATTAAATCTAAAGAAGTAATATCTGGCATTTACATATGGTTTCATCTTTCTTTGAGGATACATTTTCATTGTTTCCTTTTGCCCGGTAGGTATACGGTTATTACCTCTTGGAGGGCAGTGCCTGCAACAATTAATAAACATACATAATTAATTTAATTTCTGCTCAGCCTTTTACAGAGGAACCAAATGATAGGACAACATACAAGCATTTAGTGACTATTAAGCATATCCTAGACACTGATAGTAACTTAGTGGGTTGCAAAACATGCTTTACACTAAAGAAGTTAATATTATTGAAAGAAAGATGGAAGTTGGCCTCAGGTCATTTGACTTCTTAGGGTTAGGATCAAAACTCAGGTTTTTCTGAAGCCAAACAACACTATGGGTTTGTTTTCTGAGAGAAAACACACCCATTAAACAGTGCTTTCTGGAAGTGAAATTCAGACACTTTAACAAGAACATATTGACCTTTCTCTTCTTTTTGATGCAAATGAGAGCAATGGGCAATGAACAAATTATAAATCTAACAAGTACACAATATGCACATAGATTTCATAACCCTTTTGAAATTGAAGACTAGGGGAGGTCATTGCTTTGGCACTTTCAGTCACATAAAATAATCTGTTCTTTTTATTTTCATCCCTTTAGAACTCTTGGCTTTGGACAAATGTTCAGAGGATTCTGCTAAATTATAAGGGCAACTCATTTTAAAGGTTAAAGGATGAGATGCAATTAGCCTCTAAATTCAGACCTGATTATTGAAGTCAGTTTATCCTTTGGTTTAGAACAATATAGCTAGACATTTTAATGCATAAATGTGTCCACTAGTGGACAATTAGAGCTGTCAGTTTAAGTAGTCAATTGAAGAGGCAGGTTAAACTGAAATTGGTAGTGTCTCTGTGACCTTGTGCTTAGAAATGTTTCTCTGGAAATACAATCGCAAGCTTTGAATTGGTGAGGAAATATGCAGAATCAAATTATGACTAAAGTACTAATAACTACACGCTTTCATATACATCACAAATAACTGACCCATGAAAGGACGGCTATTGCATGGATATTCTAGAAAGACAGCAATAACTCCTATTCAGGTAACCAAGAAGAGCAAGCAAATTTTGTAGACTATAATATGATTTTGAAATAGAGTCCTAATCAGTGCTAGAAAAAAACAAAAGAAAATACTATTCAGAGTTTTTTGGTAGAAACTTTCACCTCATCATTTATTCCTCTCCTCCATTTTATGTGCATGTATATGAAATATGGAAGAATTGTGGTTCTCACCTGAGCATGAAAATAGCAGCTTCCTATCTGATAGTTAATTAGTCCTTTTTAATGATGTTTACTGATTCTGAGATTCTTTGTCCAAAGTGCCTGCCACCATGGCAACCAGTTATTTGGAAAGTGCATTAAGCTAAAAGCAAACATTTATGTGGGAAAAAAAACTACTTTTTCCCCATTCATATTTGTATTTAATTGTGTGAGTGTCGGTGAGAGGTGAGATGAGAGATAATTAACCCATACTAACAAGACTTTCTCAGAGCTGAGACCTGGGTGGAGCATTCCTAGTCCAATTTCAGTCTGCAAAAAGCAGCTGGGGGCATGTTAACTCAAAGTCAAGCAAGAGAAAAAAGGCAGAGACTTTAAATGGGTGTGGCCAGCCAATTTAGGGAAGAAAAAATTGTCAACATTTTGATCCATATTCTGTATAAGATTAACTGTAATGTGTTTTTTTGGTTCAGAAGACAAAATTATTCTTAGTAATTACATGTCATGATAGCATTTAATTTTGCACCTTGACTTACCTTTAAGGAGTTTTGTATGTTCCTAAGATTAAGGCAAATGTGAAAATGGTACAAAGGGAATATAAGGATGCATAGGCTCATTAATGGTACTTTAAATAGTATTTTTTACCCCCTTTTCTTTTTCCCCAAGATATTATATTTTGTTTCTTTATAACCTTTAATATAACAATTCTCTACCACCATATAACTTTAAGTCCAAAATCATATTAGTGAAGTTAAACTAGATCAAGGCAACCGTTACCTACTTTTCCAAAATTGACAGTAAGTAATGTGATTTCTTGGATTGAGTAAAATTTTTAGCTCTTTTTCTCCTCTAATTTCCCTCCCACAATGCCTAATAAATATTTAGTTAATTCAAAATAAATATTTACTTTTATTTTTATTTGAAGTCTATTTATAAACTAGTAATTAGACCACATGTTACATGTTATTCTTCCAGACTTTGTTATAAGAGAATAAAAAAAAAATCTACCAGAGAAGAGAATTGGATATCATTAGACATTTTCCATTGCATTTAGACTCTATCTTAGGTGATATTTTGTCAAAAGGTGAAGTTGGAAGAAATAAGGAAATATATAGACCAAACAATAGAAAGCTTGGTTGCATACTGAGGTGCTTCATTGAAATGGTATTTTATAAAACTTTAGCAAGCTAGATTGCCAAGGACAGAGGTATGCTGCTTAGTTGAATTTTCTGAAAATGAATCAGAAGGACATTTTGTTTGTTTCCATTTTTGTTGTTAAAGAGTTTCAAATTCAAATTTCTTGCATCTTTTTCTTAAAATGCACTAATATAATTTTTAATTACATTCTTTGATAAGTGAGACTCTTCCAGGGCTAGGGTATCATAATTCTGAACAATAATTTTCATTGAACACTAGAGAAGTAAATGACCAAGAGTTTGGTGATGGATGTGGTCTGACCCCTGAACGTCAGCATCCAAAACTGGTGGCCACACCTTCCTGAGGCATGGCTGATTCCACAGCCTCGTCTGCAGGACATATATGTCCTATGTTGCAAGTCTAAACAATTCCCTAATTGTTAATGAATTCATTTTAAGTGTTACTGAATTCATTGTAACTTCGCCATGACATTTCCCCTTAGATAGCTGCTTAAAAGTATAACTCCTAGTATATGGTGACGAAAACAGTCAATAAGTGATAACAATTGATAAATTATCATGACTAATGTTTACTGACTGTTAACGATAGGTCAGTTACTTTTCTATGCATTTATATGTATTATGTTATTTAAATTCTCATTAACTCTATAAGACAGCTAATTTCAACACCATTTTACAAGTGGAGAAAATGAGACACAGAGAGATTAATTATCTAGTCCAAGTTTGTATTGCTAGGAACTGGCAGATAGTAAGATGTTAAAAAATAGATCTTCCTACTTGAAAAATTGGGGACCCATTGTTCTAGATGGCAGCATAAATTTTTTTTTTTAATGTCCTTGGAAGACTTTGTTTTGGTCACTTACCTTTAAAGTTCAAAGAAGGATAAGCAATCTGGTTGGTAATATGGAATAATTGGGTTCAGGTTAGCTGTGGTTTATTCCAAGAGGGTTTGACAGAGAAGTCTATTTACTGGTCTCTGTAGCAATCAGGAGACGTCTGTTGATGGGAGACATAACTGTGTCACATGGAGTGCGTCTGCTTAGTATTCCTTGAGAATAACTGTTTTTAGCCCTATTTGAGGTGTTCAGCACTGTGGCAGCCAGTCTCCGGGGGCTCAGCAGAATCCAGGCACTTGTTTGCTAGGCAGACCTGAAATAACTGTTATTTATTTATAGCCTCTGGCCCTGTCTGAAACATTCTGCAGCACAACTAGGTTAACAACTTCAAGTTAATGTAAACACTCTGAAAATGAAAGTGCTGGTGCTGAACTGCAAATATGGCCAGGCAAAGAAGAGAAACAGAAAGGGGTCAAGGTACAGGCCACACATAGACTCCGGAGTCCATGAAACATTCTCTTAGGGAAAGTTTGAAAATGGTTGTTGGTCAGTGCTTGATGCTATGAAGGGTGTCTTCTGTAGGCTTGTGGTTCTCATTATTTGGACCCAGATATTATAGTTGAAGGGAGTAGGACTGAGAGACAATTTCATGACCAAATATTTTAAAGGTGACTGCTCAACACTGCAATTAATTCAGAGTCAATACTGACGTCCTTGTAATGGCCTTCATGAGCTGCTCTCCTGCTTCCTCTTTGAGCTCATCTCCTACCACTTAAGCCACGTGAGTCACAGTCCTGAAGTTCTTTGAACAGTTCAAACATGCTTTCACATAGATCCTTTATTTGCTCTCCCCTCTACCTGATACTGGCCTGGCTCACTCCCTTATTTCTTTCAGATGTTTGCTGATGTCATCTTACCATAAAAACATTCCTGACCACTTATTCCAGCTATCTTTCACTGCATATCAAATCACCCCAAAACATAGTGGCTTAAAAAGTAACCAATTTTATCATAGCTCCCAATTTTGCATCAGGAATTTGGGCATGGCTTGGATGGATGAATCTTCTATTGCAAGTTGCACTGACAGAGGTCACAGGTCTTTTGGTCAGTGGATAGACTTGTAGGGAGGTTCCAAAATGACTTCACTCACATGCCTGACCTGTTGGCAAGGATGTGTGGAAGGCTGAGCTCTACTAGGATTGTCTCCCAGTATATTAGTTGCCTGTTGCTGTGTAATAAATGATCCCAAAATGTAGCTGCTTTAAAGAATAAAGAATATTAGCTCACAGTTTCTGTAGGTCAAGAATCCAGCACAACTTGGCTAGGTCCTCTGGCTTTGGGTCTCTCTTGAGGCTGCAATCAAGGTGTTTGCTAGGATTGCAATCATCTCATGTCTCAGCTGAGGAAGAGTTACTTCCAAGGTGACTCACATGGTTGTTGACAGACCTTAGCTCCTTGCCTGTTATTGGCCTGAGACATTAGTTTCTTTATACCTGGGCCTCTTTATGGCCTTACTCACTATTGGCAACTTGCTTCCCCCAGTCTGAGGGTTTTGGGGAAGACAAAGTTAAGACAGGTTAACCTGTAACCTGGGGAAGACAGGTTAAGAAAGACAGAAGACATGGGTTTTTTGTAACCAAATTTAGAAGCACCATCCCAGCCCTTTGCCATATCGTATTTGCTAGAAGTCAGTCTTTATGTCTGGCCTTCATTCAAGGGGAGAGGATTACAAAAGGATGTGAACACCAGGAAGCAAGGAACAGTGGGAGCCATGTTAGAGGTTTCCTACCCCAGCCACAGTTCCTGCACATGGTGTCTTCAGCATGGTTCTCTCAGGGCTTCCAGAGAGAGAGAGTTCCAAAAGACCTGAGCAGAAGCTGCAAGGCTTCCTATGACCTAGCTTCAGAAGTCTCATATTGGTCAAGCAAATCACCAAGTCCAGCCCAGATTCAAGGGGAAGGGAATCAGACTCAACCTGTCAGTACAAGGAACGGCAAAGAATCTGCATTCATAACTCCATCTACCACACTACTCTATGTAAGACAGTATGTCCCCACCCCCTACACACTGTATACCAGTTATCTTATGCCACTTTATTTTTCTCCATAGCAAATATATTATTATTATTATTATTATTAATCTGTTACAACTAGAAGGTACACTTTCTGAGGTCATGTAATTTTGCCCTTTTTGGCCACTGATATATCACTAAGGTTTAGTAAAATACCTGGTATATAGTAGCTTTCTAATAAATAATTATTACAAATACTTGGGCCTACCAGGTGTTATAGGATCTAGTCCCTGCCTACTTCTCTCTTTCCTCCAGGTCAATATTCTCTAGTCCCATTGATCTTTTCCCCCACCCCAAAAATTCTAAGTTTTTTCCTATCTCACAGTCATTATACAGCTTCCCCATATCTGATTAAATCTCTAAATGGCTCAGTACTTTTTTTCATTTGTGTCTAAGTTTAAGTGTAACACTTCAGGAAGTACTTCTATATTATCCCCTGCCCATTTTCAATCACCTCACTTAGTTTGATTTTCTTAATAGCACATACAACTAATGAATAGTTTCTGGTTTCTCTGTTCATTGATCTATTTCATCCTACTTGTGGTGGAATGAATTTTGAACCCTGATTTAGATATGTTCCTTGTATTAATCCAAATTCCTGTCGGTGTGAACCTATTGTAAATAGATTCTCTTGAAGATGGTATTTTAGTTAAGGTGTGGTCCAACTGAAGGTGGCTGGGCCTTACTCTGGATTAATAGAGTCCTTTATAAGCAGAAGAAATTAAGACATAGTAGAGGAAGCCCTAGGGAGGAGCCAGAAGCCTGAAGTCAAGGGAACCCAGAAGAAAAAAGGAGTGGATATTGCCATGTGATGACAGGAAGCAGACATACAAGCCAAAGAAGTCCAGGATTGCCAGCAGCCAGCAACAGAATGTTACAGACTTTGGGAAGAAAGCATTACCATGCTGTTGCCTCAGTTTTGGACTTCTGCTAGCCTCAAAACTACAAGCCAATAAATTCCCATTGTTTTAAGCCAACCTATTGTGTGGTATTTGTCAAAACAGCCCAGGAAAACTAAGATACTACTTGAAAATAAATTCTGTAAATTCAAAGGCCTTGTCTGTTTTATCTACTGCTCTATCATTCAGCATCTAGAGCAGTGTCTGTCTCATTGTAGGCACTCAAAATAGTTTTGTCTATTGGAACAAATCTACCAATAATTAATGTATACAAATGCTGATTTTCATCTTTTTTCTTATAAAATTTAGCTTAAATTCAATGCTTAGATTTCTTTCTCATTGCCCCCCCTCCCACTGTCCCTTTTATTGCTCTAATCATGAAATCCTTGAATGTCATTATACTACTTTTCTTAATGTCCGCAAAATATCTACTCAAGATGGGCCTAATGACCTGGAAGTAATTGGAAGAGTGTGCAAACAAAAAGAGCTGCCAGTTGGCCAACAAGGCTGATAGTTTATGCACACAGCCTTGTCCCCACACCAATAAATCTGATTTGGCACTTGGTTTTAGACCCATCAGGTGAACTGATAATTAAAACTTGGGAGAGCTTGGAATAGCCACCTGGCGACTAAGATCCTTTTAGAAGGTGTATGTACAAAGTAATGGAGGAGAAATAACAACATTTAGCATGTGCAAAGGCTACATGTTGAACCGGGTTTTTTAAACAGATAGGGATACCTTCTTACTTTAAAAACTACCCTCTTGCCCCTTCTTTCTTTCCATGCTACAAAGCTATTTTTGGGGACAATATAATATCATCTCCTTTGGCACCCTGAACTTTAGGGGAAGTGATGAGCTCAGTATCAGTGCAAAGTTCTTGCTTCACTGGGTAAGATTATCCAAACGACCGTGGGGGTCTTGGCCAGGTAAAGGAACAGAGGTCAGTGGAATTCAGGAAAGTCTCAGGTCTAGTCTTTGGGAACATAGTCTCTTAGGCAGTTGTATGCCTCTCACCTTACCCAAATCCCTTTTTAAAGTGTACCTCATGTCTAATACCAGCATCGACTAGTAAGTCATACATGTTGAGAAATAATTGTTTAAATCAGACATAATTTTCAAAAAAAATTACATGAAAGAAAGTGTCTGCTGGATCACAGATGACAGCTCATGAATTCAGGCTCAGGTCACTTGCTTGATTCTGCCCAGCTGACCTCTTTCTCCAGGAAGAAACACATTGCTGAGAGAGGAGAATATTTAGTGAGAGCTCTCTGAACTAGGAACTTGACTAGTACTTCTTTTGTACAATGACAAAGTCATATGTATGGAAGTAGGGAAATCAGTAATGTTGTTTATGAGCATAGTACATAATTTCATAAGGTTTATTAATGGGCTATAATGGGAGCACTGAACCAGAGTGCTACCGACACACAAGCAAGGTGGCCACTCGCAGAAGTGTAAGGTATTGACTTAGTTTATATTTCGGTAAGTAAACAGTGCCAGAGGTTATTGACTAGAATTGCATTTAGGATTTAGGCTTCTGATTTGTTAGCAATAGTCTCTTTATCCTTTTCAAGAAGGCAGTAAATCTTTCACTCTTCTATTCTATCTCATTTCTAACCTCCCAAACTTCTGTCTAAATGTTTCTGCAAAGCTCATGTGAAAATTGACAAAGTGTAGGACAGCACTTAGAAAGCAATGAGATCGTGGTTAAAAAAAAAAAAAAACTTCAGCAGGAGTTGGAAGTCTTTTGTTCTAGTCTCCCCAACTCGATAATTTGGTGACTTTGGCAAATTATTTAAATAGTCTTCTCTTTCACATTCATACATTTTGGAAGTTATTGTGAGGTTAAAAGAAGAGATGCAAAGAAAGTGTTTTGGAAAATGTAAAAAGCTAAACACTACAGGTATCATCATCATAATTTAGATGCATGTGGATGTATGTATGCATAATGTCTACTGATAGTGCTATTGGAGATGCAGAAAAAAACAGCACTGAATTATATATTTGAATATGGCTAAAAGGGGTGAAATTGTTACTAGAATAAAAATTTAAAAATCAAAAAAGCATAGAACTGTACAACACAAATAGAGAACTCTAATTTAAACAATGGGTTATAATTAATTTTATGATTATAAAAATGTTTCTTCATGAATTGTAACAAATGTACCACACTAATGCAAGATGTTAATAATAGGGTGGTATATGGGAACTCTGTATTTTATGCATGACTTTTCTGTAAACCTACAACTTCTCATAAAAAATAAGCTAAAAGAAAAGAAATAAATAAAACCCCAAAATAAAGACACCATATTTTCCATAATGGAATTTAACACATATATGACTAACTTCTTTGTATGACCCAAGTTCTAATTGCTACAATCAAAATAAAACAAACTGTTACCAGACAAGAAGAGCATGTAGATTCAGACTGCTTGGGTGTATTGGAAAATGTTTCCTGCTTGGAGACGGTAGTAGGTAATTATGTTCAGATTAAGGGGGCAGTGTAAACAATGGTATAACATTGGTCTTTACCAGATTGTAAACTTTTTAAGGACAGGGTCCAAGTTTTATCATTGTTTTATTTTGGTGTCATTGTTTTTAATTGGTGTTGATACTTAAGAAAATATTTGTAAGTGAATTAGTTAGGATGTAATTAGGGAGCAATTAATATTTTGGTGCATCTGTAATGGAGAAGGAGTTGAGGGCTATTTTAGAAGAAGCTAGAAAGGAAGCCATGCCATGGCTTCCTAATACTATAGGCTTCCTTTTCTTCTTTCTTTTTAATTAAGATATTTAAATAACAATTATGATGGTGAAAATGATCATCCCCGTGAAATTTATGAATTAACTTCTACTTTACCAGTTTTACAAGCAGGGTAAGTAATTTGCCCATGACCACAATGCTGGTAATGGCAACATAAGAGGAGGCAGAGGCAGAAGTGTACGGTAATTCAACCCTACGTGTTACTTTCACTCTTCGGGCTTTTAACTATCCTCTAATGATATGTCCTACAGATGATCTTATGAGGTTGTCTACTAATAAGTGAACTGTTTTTGTATTTAAAAAATTGTTGCCAACATAGAATCTCTCTGAATTACAAAAATGACCAGATTTCTTGTCAGGTGTTAAAGAACACCAACTTAATTTAATATTCACAATTCAATTTTTGTCTTAAAGACAAAGGAAAAAGTGTTTCTTGTGTAATTTCTGGACCACCAAATTTTTAACTATCTTACTTTAAAATTGTCATGAAATTAGGAAATCAAGATGCTACAGGACTGGTTAAAATCCTTTCTCTTTCATGCCAGTGATATCTCTTAAAGGGATAAGGGAGACATCATCCAAATCATGTCTTATTGATCATCCACTAAAATAGAATGTTGTCATCATTTATGCATCTGTTCATTTCATAATCAGCATCCTTGCCTTCATTGTAGTCCTAACCAGTATTTACTTAGGGCTTTACTCTAAATCAGGCACTTTAAATGCATTATATCATTATGTGCACACAACCACCTATGAAGTTAGAGATCTTGTGAAGAAATCAGTATTTACACCTGCATCCCTTGTAGGTTAGATTGTGATCCTGAGTTAATTAGTCAAAGATGCAGAATCTTTGACGGAGTGAGATGGATGCTGAGAAAGAGCATAACCAGATGCCAGCGTATCTTAACATAGTTCCCATGGGTCCCAGAGCCCCTAACTGGAGTTACCCAGCTTTTTAAAAACAAGATAGTATTCTGCCAGACCCAAGAGTCTTTGATGCAGCGCAGTCCTTTAACATTCTGGTCTTTTGTGTCATTCAGAAAGTTACACAAATAATATCTGCATTATCTTTTAAAGAAATGTTCACAGTTATGGGACTCTCCTGATTCTTAAACCAAACTTAGGAGAATCAAGCCCATATTATTATCTGGAAGCAGAAAGTAGATTTATTGTCTTCTCCAGTTTTTTTGTACTCCATAAAATCCATTTTCCTGAAGTCTTCCTACAGTTTGGTTTAATAGTCTTTTATCACAGTGGTTTTAATATTGAGTTCATAAGGTGACCATGAAAACAAATCCATTTTTCCACAGCTAGATATTATTATTATTATCTTTACTTTAAGATGAGAAAATTGAGACTCAAAGAGATTAGTGAACATGCACAAAGTCTAAACATATTGTAATTGACAGAGTTTGAGTTTTGAAATGAGCCTCAGCTCGTAATAATTATGCTCTTCTGTCTGGCTTTAAAGGAAATAATGCCTGGGCTTATCCTATATTGTTTTGTGGCATCAGTTATCTTTGTAGCTAGGGATGTAAAATTCTGTAAAATGTAAAATCATTTTATGCATTTGGATTTCCTATAAATATAATTCTTGCTCACATAGGAATAGAAAACTATCAGAGAGTCGTTGTGAATCCTCACCCTTTAGCTAAAAATTTGCTATATTGGGAAGCGGATGTGGCTCAAGCGATAGAGCTCCTGCCTACCACATGGGAGGTCCATGGTTCTGTTCTTGGTGCCTCCTAAAGAGGCACTGGATAGGCGCAGCAAGCTGACATAACAAGATGATGCAGCAACAAGAGACACAAGAAGAAAATCATGATGAGAGACACAACAAAGCAAGGAACAGAGGTGGTTCAAGCGATTAGGCACCTCCCTCCCATATCCGATGGCCGGCTTTCAGTTCCTGGTGCCCCCTAAAGAAATGAAGATGAACAGACACAGCAAGTGCAAACAATGAGGAGGTGGGAAGAAATGAATAAATAAATCTTTACAAAAACTGCTATATTTTCATCATCTTTATCTTGAGTGATGTGCAGGTATTTGTGTTGGAAATATGCATGCTTATGAAAGGAAAAACATGGAACTCATTATTTGTATGCTTTTATGGAGGAGATATATGTATCAAATATGGTTAAAATTAAGGGCACATGAGTAGAAGCAAAGGTAATGAAAGTATAAGGAATGAGTAGAAATTCTATAAAACAAGCCTGAAATTGTTTTCTTGTTTTTTCCCCAATCTGCCCATTGTCCATTCTTCAAACACTTATTTGAGTATAAACCCCATGAAGTCTTCTTTGACCATGTTAGAACTTCTTGCATGAATTTGCAATGAGATTAGACCTATATAACACAAATTATTTTCTATTACAGTCCTCAGTTAACTTTACTTTGATTCTAAGTTTTCAAGGGTAACTCATAAGTTCTTATGAGAAGTGATACTGTACATTAGATAATACACTGATTATAAGATCTATCCTAATTTTAGACATTTTAGACATATTAAGATAAAATAAACCTGAAATTCAGGATCTAAGTAATGTGGAAAATATGTGTTTGCTGGTGTTTAAAATACATAAGTGTGTGTATTCCTTCTATAGCTATTATAATACATCTCAAAACCAGGGACTAATGTATTTTAAGACCTTATAGTACTTAGCACCGGTGTTGAGCACATGTACCATATGTGTGTGTTTTGTTTTTGCAACAGCTTTATCGAGATATAATCCACATATCGTAAACATCATCCATTTAAAATGTACAACTCAGTTGTTTTCAGTGTATC
>JAQZBX010085350.1:0-13122 GCA_029593785.1 Cabassous unicinctus
ATGCATTACCATTATGCTATATTTTGTTCCACTACTGTAACCCCACACAGGGCCTAGCAGATCCAAAACCAACAAGAAATAAAGATTGTCATGGAGAATCCAGAGAGTGCAGGTGAGACACAGGATCTATGAGGATTTCTCAAGGTCTTGGTCTGACTCATGCAGCTGAACCTGGGCTAGAAATTTGGGGACAACATGGAAATAAAAATAACTAGTGACAACTGTCATACTCCTTATCTAGGTCATCCTTATTGGAAATCTCTGATGCCCTCAAAGGGAGAAGTAACAAACAGAAGCATATGCTCAGGAATCCCAGTATTCTGGATAACCTGTGTGATTCCTGGAGAATATGGCACAGGATGAGGAAACAATGCACTGATACTGGAAACTGATTTGCACATGAGATTCTAAGCTATTAAGTAGGGAAGGTCTGAAGGACCTCAGTCTCTGATTTAGAATCTAGGAAAGGAAGCCTGAGGCCATTCCCTGGGATGAACCTTCTTTTTTCAGGGGCTGGGAGATTCCGGTCAGAGAAACTACCAGTCCACAGAGAGAAAGCTTTTAAGATAATGCAAAAATATAATCTGAACCTATGAGAAGTCCCCACTGATAGAGAAATACTTGACTTTCCCTTCTCTCCCCTTTCTCAGGAACACAGTTTATGATGAGTTCTTGCCTTATTTTACCCTTAACATCCGACTCAGCACAGCCTGTGAGAATATTTTCATGCACATATATATTGGAATATGGTTCCCAGAGACCACAGAACTGGGGTCATACTCAAAATCAGCCCCTGAGATTTGCATGAGTTTGGGCAGTTTATTGGACCATTCCCAGGGGATTTACCACCTCTAGAATGTCTAGGTTGACATTCACCTCCTGCATGTGAGGGACAAATGGACCATGATCCTTCCAGCATGATTTGAGCAGAGTTTGTATACAAAGATAGAAAATAATTATTCACAAATGAGATGATGATTTCTTTGATCTGTTTCTACTCCCTGCACAAATCCAAACAGTTTCTCCACTCATCTTGAACTTCCTGGACTCTAGTATTGAAAGAAGGTGATGAGGCAACCCAATGCTCCCAGCACCTGTTCCATGCTCAGGATTCTTGTACTCAGTTGTGATCTGATTGTGAAATCCTTCATCATTGTGGGCAACAGACATTGAAATTTTAATGAATGTAATTAATTCAACTACTTGTGCATCTTAATTTCAATAATGCCATAATAAAAACCACACAATAAGTTAATTAAAATGGTAATTAATTTCTTCATGGATTTGAAGGCTGGAAGACTTGTTTCCTTCTGTGGTCAGGAGCTGGCAATCCTTGGGGTATTATACCTTTTCCAAAACTTCGTTATGTCTTCTCCTTTCTCTTATTGGTTCCTTCATATTTTTGGCTGCTGGTTCTTCCCTGAGGCTTTCTTTTTCTGAATTTCTTTTGCTTATAAAGAACCTATGTAATCCACATTAAAGCTCATTCTCATTCTGTTATGCCACAACTTAACTAAAAATAGCAACTTCCAGAAATTTACTTAAAGATTGGTTCACACTCACATGAATTAATAATAACATCAAGTACAAGTCTAAATTTGTAGAACAAAACTCAAGCCACCACAGTCAGATCTATTGACCTGAAAACAAGATATGAATTTCTGTTGGAGATAAAATCATGTCCCTGGCAAAACACATGTTCAGGTGCCAACCCCTAGGCCTGTGGACATGAACACATTTAAAAATGAACCTCCAAATATGTTCTAAGATAAGGCACACCCAAACTGAGTGAAGGTGGGCCACAATCCAATGTGTTTATTTCCTTATAAGCAAAGAAAATTGAACATGGGAAAGAAGTCACAGGGACCAACCAGAAGATGGATGTCAAAGGAATTCAGAATAAACAGAAGTTGCTGCCATGTGCCTTGTCATGTGACAGAAAATCCAAGAACCCCTAAAGATTGCCTGCCTGCAAGGAGATGCTGACCTTGGGAAGAAGACGCCTTCTTGCCTCTGAAGCTTGAGCCAATAAGTTCCTTTTCTATAGTAAATTTTAGCAACCAGCAATCTAAAACATATTTCCAAATGCAAAATACATTAATTCTGTCATGACACCACAAAACCTTAAGCCATTTTAAAACAAATAAAAAGCCAAAGAATCATTAAAATCGTTTATGGATGTTTTGTCCTGCAACAAAATTTCTACCAATGAAACTTAGAAAATGATTTTCTTTTTTCTAAATACAATAGTGTAACAACAGGAAGTAGATTCCATTGCAAAAGAGATAATTTGGTAAGAAATCAGGTGTCATGGGATCCAAGCAAGACCAGAACCCAGCAGGGTAAACTCCAATATATTTCAATGTGTGAGTCATCTGTGGATGGATGTTTTGTATTCCAGGCCTGTTCAAGTAGCAGCTTCAGTCTTGTGCTGTCACAGTCCCAATGCTCTCCCTGAATGCTGGTGTCTAGATCTCACCATTTCAGAGCACTGGAATTGCATACTCACTTTATCTGAAAACTGTGGTCAGGCCTCACTTTCTCAAAGAATAGCAGTGTTTCTACTAGTAAATATTTTCCAAAACCCTTCTTAGCTGTGTGCAACTCAAGAGGATTTAAACCAACAGAGAAGTTTACCCTCAACATATCCTTCCTGGATAACTGCAATTCCAATCCTGTCTCCCTCTGAGATACCTGACTGAATCCATGTTCATCCATGCCCTCTTTAGTAAAAGTTTATTGAGTTAAACTTTCATATGGAGTCTTGTTATCTGTTTGACATCTTCCCAGAAGTTGAAAGAGTTTTTTGATAGGTCATCTTTGGCCCAGTTTTCAGAGCATGCTATCTGGATATACTGAGCATTTCATGAACAAAAAATTGTTGGCTCCTTTGTGCTTAAGAGTTGAATTCTCAGATTAACCATTTCCTCGTACTTTTTCCTATAAACTGCAAGAAGGAACCAAGCGGCACCTTCTACACTTGGTAGAAGTGCCCTCTCTAAATTCAGATTTAGATTTAGCCCTCAACTAAATATCCAGGGTCATTGCATACAAGGTCCACTGCTGATCCAAATTATTTGCTACTTCATATTGAGGATTGCTTTCCCCACAGTTTTCAATAACCCTTTCATCATTTCCATCTCTGTCAACATATTTCAATATTTCTATGAATAGTCTTGTGAAATCAATTTAGGCTTTATCTGTCAAACACCTCACAATACCTCTAGCCTCTACAGATTACTCATTTCCAGAGCCATTTCCATATTTTTAGATATTTGTAATAGCAGGACCCCATTTTCCAGTAACCAAAACTGTCATAGTTTCCAGACTTGTATGGCAATTACCTCACAATGGGTTGGAATATGTGGTAAAGTAATATGAGGAAACTACATTCCAAAGTAATCAAAGGCATTCACATTTTGGGGTGAAATAATATTTTATCTTATTCTATTAGTATACATCTTCATTTTCTAGAGCCACTGTGACAAATACAACCATTTTTTAGCTGTTGGTTTAAGCCATCAGAATTGATTTTCTCACAATTGTGAAAATGACAATTTAAAAAAAGGGCTCTACAGGCCCAGCTTTCTCCCAGTGTCTATAGCATTCTGTTGCTGGCTTGCCAGGATTCCCTGATTCCTTCTCTGTCCCTGTCACATGGCAATCTACCTCATTTTCTGGCTTCTTCTAATTTCTCATTTACACTGACTTGTGATTTCTACTGAGTTACTATGTTCTAATTTTCTTTGCTTCTGATGACTTCAATAATATGGGCTAAGTGCTACCATCATTCAAATGGGCTTCATTTCCATAGGATCCTCATATATCCTCATCACAAATGAGTCCACAATTTAACTAATAATAACATCTTTAAAGATCCTATTTACAAAAGTATGAACAACAGCAGGAACACAGGTTAAGGGTTGAACACGTCTTCTTTGGAGTACATGTTTCATTCCAATCTTCCCTCTGGACTGCAATATGCATTTAGTCCATCCCAATATCCTCAAAGCCTTAAGCTGTTTTGTTAACAAATCTAAGTTCAAAGTCTTATCAAAGTCATTTACGGGGAGGTGTCTTCATGGGATGATGATGGTGTAGAGAGCTCCAGGATACACTCTTCCTCCAGTCACTGGACATGCAGAAACTGTCTGAAAGAACATTCTGGGTCTCCAGGGCCTAAGAGAGCACTGTAGAACATCCAGGAATGAGCAAGGCAGAGTGACTGTGCAGTTATGGCAGAAAAACTGTGATGAATTGATTAATGGCAGTGACCAACACCCATGCCCCATCCTGGATGCTTGCCACCTGAGCAGTCCATGACTGGGTGCCACAGAGAGAGAGGGTGTGAATGTCTTCCTCCCTGGGAACATGGGTTGCATGGTCAAGGGCTGAGCATAAATATGATCCACCAATTTGGAGTGCTGATTCCCAGCTGTGAATCATGGTTCTACCTTGCCCTGATCAGAAATCCCCACAGCCATTGTTTCAATTCCATCTTAATTGCTGCCTCACTCACCTCCAACCCTGGTGTCATTGGGCAGGCCTGTGCCTTCTCAGGTGTGGGTCCAGGTTAAAGCCACTGGATCCTGTAGTTTACTGAGGAGGTACAGATTTCAGTCAATGTCCAGCATTAGGGAACAATTGAGGCAAATGAGCTCAAGCCCCTCCTGAGGTACAGGCCCACCTTACAGCACAGAAACAAAGTTTCAGACCCATTTTGACCCACATTTCCTCCTCTCATTTCTCTCTGGACAATGCAGCCCTTTTCACATAGATGATAGCTAAGGAAAAACTCAAAGTGTTCCTGACAGCAGATGATGCTCTAACCACCCCATGAGGCATGTGCTACCAAAGAGAATTGGGGACTTTCACAGTCCATCAGGTTAGCTGTCCCCATCAGGATCAGGCTGATGTGAGTTTGGATCATGTACAGGTTTAATAGGTGCAGGAGTCCCACTCCTGATGGAGAGAACAAGATGAGGCACCTGGACAATGCACCTGTGACCATGACAGATTTTCCCCTCTTCTGCTCCTGTACTCTGAGGACATGGGGCTCACCGTGGTGGTAGGGAGCAAAGCCTGAGAAACAAAATCTCTGAATAGTCTGCTAGAGGAGGGATATACATGTTCACATGCTGAGAAAAGAAAGTGGGGGCTTTAATTTTTGATTCAGATGATATTATTGTGTCATAAAATAATTTGTTCTTATAGTGATTAAACAATCATGCATATTTAACTTTATTATTATTATCATTATCATTATACTTTGCCTGGGCACAGCCAGGAGAGAGGATTAATTACACAAAATTAACTGCACAGTGTCAGAGTGTTAGTTGATTCAAAGTTTGTTCATACTTCCAATCATATCCGGAAGAACAAAATGAAGAAAACTACTTCAAATATGTGTGAACACATTATAATGTAATTAATAATAGCATTGCAGATACATATCCTGCATTTGAAACTTAGGACATCATGCCATTACTTAGATTACATATAGTGGAGTGTCCCCTCATGCCCAACCCCATCCTGCATGAGGAGGTTTGTGTCTGGGCTCACAGTGACTTCCCCTCACTGTATTTCCTGCACAGTGTACATGGCCATGTCCCCTGCTATCATAGAGCTCAAACTTCAGAGAGAAATGGTTCTTAGACATGTCTCTGTAAGTGGAGATTTGGCTCCTGAAAGACAGGCAAAATATATGCCCCACTGTCACACATTCATGCAGCTCCTTCCCCAGAGGCTGGTAGATACAATTCCAGTGATAATCACTGGTTGTGATGGAGATAACATAGACAGAGCAGATGAGAGACATTGTCTGTGAGGGCATCACCAGTCCTGGGCCTGACTCCTGAAGCTGCACCTGGGAAAGGACACCTGAGGACAAGGAGACAAACAGTGAGTCCTCTGCTCAGAGGCAGCATCTCCTTTACCTTCATGCTGAATCCTGAGGCACTCACATCTGGCAGCTGCCACCAGAAAGAGGAAGAACAACAATGGTTTAAAGCCCCTGTGGATGAGGGCAAGGATTTTGGACAAAATTTTCTGGTTGAGAGAGACCCTGAATATAAGTCTATGTGTGCTGTCATTTATTCTGTTGGACTAATTGGTGATTTGCATGTGGAAGGACCTGTGTATGTAAAGGTCCAAGGGGCCAGGAGAGTTCCCTGGACCCTTGGTGCTCTGAGGCTCTTTTGGGAGGAGGATGCTTGCCAAGTCCTAGGAGGACACTTTCCCCTGCCTGGGACCACACTTCACCAAGGACAGGATTTTCTTTTTCCATGAAACTTGCCAAAGGAGCTGGTAAGTGAGCTGGAGGCAACCAAATGCAAGGATAACTTTGAGAATATAGTCAATGTGTCTCTACTCTCATGGTTCTACATATTTATCAAACACCTAACACAAACACAAGACCCTCTAATTTTCACAATAAACATTCAGATCCATTTATCTCCTCTTTTATCTGATTTTATTTTATATTCTAAAGTTTTCAGGTCACAGCTAAATGTATTAAACACATTTAATTGATACAAATTGGGTCCATTCAATATGTGGCATAATTCTCAATGACATTGACTCACTGAACTTCTGTGAAACTTTCATATATTTGAAAATGCTTTTATATAATGCACACTCAATAATTACTGTAGAGTTGAAATTTGTTCATGCTGATCCTTTATGCAGTTTATTTGAGTCATTCTTAGAAGATTCCTAAATGTATCCATTCCCTGTGCACAGCTGATTCTACAGGGACGTCATGCACGTCAGGACTCTCTCCTTTAGGAGGAACTTTAAGGAACATAAGCCCTCCTCTGAGCTACAAACACAGGCAGCCCATGGAAGGTCTTCAGCTCATAGATATGTTGGGTTAGATTTGTGGGTTGAATTATGACTCCCAAAATACATGTTGAAGCCCTTACCTGCCCTGTGAATATGATCTTATTTGGAAATAGGTCTTTGAAGATGCTGTTTAAGATGCATCTAAACTGGAATAGATTTGGCCCTAATTCAGTAAGTCTGCTGTCCTTATAAAGGGAAGCATTGGATCCAGACAGACAGCCACTAGGAGGATGCCATTGGATTCCTGAGATAGGAAGTAAAGCTGAATATTTTGAGGCAAAGCATGAGTGCCTAGGAAGAGGATAAGAAAGATTCTCTCTTACATCCTTAAGGTTTTTAACCAACAGAACTGCAGGAATATATAGGTCTATTTTGTTAAATCACCCAAATTTTACTTTTTACAACAGCCTTAGGAATCCAATCATGGATCAATTTATGGTTCTGAGAAAAGTCCAATTTTTGTTTTCTCTGTCAATGCTGGAGAATTATGAACCCAGTGAAAATCCTTGTCAATATAGCAGCACAGTGAATGGTTTATAGCAGAAGGGCAAGCTCACAATTGCTAGAGGGAAACTCCTTGTCCAAGAATCAGGCCCTTGAAAATCACGTGGGAGCTGCCATCCTGAGGCCTCTGTCACTGGATTTTGGGATCGAGGCTGAGATCTGAGAATTCAGTAGTCATAGAGAGAAGAGCACAGCTCCATCCTCTCCATCCTTGTGAACATGAGGATGTGAACTCACCCCTATGAGATTCAGTCTGCCAAGACAAAAATTGGGGATAACAATAGAAATTTTATTTTTTAATTTCTTAGTAGGGGAATAGAGTGATTTACTGTTAGTAACACTGTGATTAGTGTTATGAGCAAGGGATCCAGAATTTAGGCACTTATGTGAGCCCTCACTTCTGTTCTTCACAACTGCATATGGGGACCCTCTGGTTCTGTCCCTGACATGTCACATCTGCATGCCTGGGGCAGGTCATTACCCTCAGCCTCAGTGTCCCTACCTGAACAGTGACTGTTTTAGGTCCTGTCATTTCTGAAAGCCTCCTTTTACCTTCTCTTTTCAGGAACACAGCCTTGAATGCAGCATGCTGCAACCAGGAGATATATATATATATATATTTAAGTCTAAGCAATAATATTTGTTTATTTTTATTTTTAAAAGGAGCTGTAGATTATGTAAGTGTTATATCAGAAAAATGGGGGATTCCCATTACCCCACCCCCATGATTTCCCACATTGACAGCATCTTTCCTTAGAGTGGTGCATTTGTTACACTTGATGAACATATTGAAGCATTGCTACTAACCATGGTCTAGAGCTTGCATTATGGTTTACACTTTGCACCACACAATTTTATAGGTTTTGATGAAATGTACAATGGCCTGTATCTGTAATTGCAATATCATGCAGAAAAATTCCAATGTCCCTAAAATGTTACAATGTTACACTTATTTTACCCACTCCCTCCCCTCAGAATCTGTGGTGGCCACTGCCTTTATATCAATGATACAAGCTCTTTCATTTCTAGAATAATAATAAGTCTATAATACAATAATAATGTCTACTGTAGTCCATTGGGTGATGGTGTCACTGCCCAAACTCTGCAGTGGGGTCCATGGGTCAGAGGAATTCAACATTTTAGTTCTCAGGTCTCCAAATAGAAGGAATTCATTAAAATGAAAAACTATTGCAAAGGAAGTAATTAAGAAATTAATTTTTACTAAATGGAAAGTCATGCCACAAATAAAGAAAAATATTTGTGAAACTCATTTATGATAAAGAGCTTATACCCAAACATAAAATACACTTTGACTCAATAAAGGATGACAATTTTTATTACTACTTTTAAAAATTCAGTAACAATTTAATACACATTTTAACAATGAATATTTATGAATGTCTAATAAGATTATGAACAGAGAATGAACATCTTCAGAAATGAAAGAAATGCAAATTATCACCACAGTGTGCTAACATGTCTCAATAATATAAATGGTTATAATAAAATATTTAAAAGTGATAAAAATTGAGAGTAAAATTGTTGAGATTAAGTGATAATGATAAAACACCGAGAATATTTTTGGTAGAGGCAACTAAAGCAGGGTTTTGCATAAAACTTATATATTTCAAATATTATAATATAAATAAGAGAAGGAAAGCAAAGACATAACAGCATGTCCACCTAAAGAAAGCAAGAAAAGGAGAGGAAAATATATAAATTAATTAGATGAAATAAAATAATAAAGGTTGGAATAGAAATAAGGCCTGAAGTAGTTTAATGACACAATTCAAATTGTAAAATAACTTTCTATAATGATCAACAGACTCTAAAGAATACAAATTATCAACATTCTGATTGAAATCAGATTCTCACCAGTAGATCTTACAGACAAGGAAAACAATGAGGAGATAAAACTATATAAAATGCATGCCAAAAGACTGCAGAGTTAAGTGGAATCCAAAAATTCCTTAAAAGTCACACATTACAATGCTTACAATTACAATGACAGTTTTTTCCAATCTCATAAATAATTGAATATTTTCATGAAGAAATTTCCCAAAAAACAAAATTATAGGCTTCATTGGTTAACTTGGAAAATGCTTTCAAATATTTTAGAACAGGTGTTATACATCTTACATGAAATCTATGTGAAAATATAAAATGTGGGAAAGTGGACCAAATAATTTTGTGATAACAGTATATTATAAGTAATAGCATTGACTTAATCACTATGAAAAATAAAATTATAATCCAATATTCCTCATCAGTTCACAAGGAAAATATATTTGACACCATATTATTAAATCAACTTTGGCAACATATAAAAAGATATTAAATCATGATCTATTAAGATGTATCTCAGTGATTGCCCCATTTAGTTTGCCTTGATCATAGAATAAAAAAGAAACAGTTAATATTCTTCTCAATAGTGTCATATAAAATGCATTGTCATAATCACCAGTGTCTCCAGGGTAGTCTCCCCAACAGGGGCCCCTACAAATTTTCTGTACATTCCCTTTATAATTTTTAGAATGCTCCTATCCAATTGTAGCTTAACAAGAGTTTATCTCATGAATTGCTGTTTGTGTCTCCTGCCCTACCCTGGGGTCCCTGGTGTTAGCTAGTACAGAAGGATGCACACCTGTGCCCTCACCTCTTAGAGGCTCACCTGTAAATGCACCTGGAACTGGAGGGTCCCTCATGAGTCTGTCATGAGTCCAGGTGGCTGTCCTGTGGATGATGTTCTCCCTCACTCTCAATCCTGCCCAGGTATTCCATCCTCTCACCAGGAACTGGAATTCAGAAAGTACAATGGAAAAGGATTCCTAGGCTGGAACCTAGGAAGTGCACTTGGACTGTCACATTCACAAACAGGAACTCTCATTCCCTAAACACAAGATGCACCAAGGAGAAAACTGTCACCCAGTCAGAGGTGCTGAATGGAGGCAGAGAGAGAGGCCCACAGTTTACAAGGTTGCCCTGGGACATGAGGTCCAAGCACAAGTCAGAAAGACACAGGACTCCCTGGGTGGATGTCCCAGCAGCTCTGCCTACAGAAGCCTGTGGCTTTGCTGGCAGGACTAAGTGTGTAAATAAGTTCTTCCTGATGGCCCTGATTTCTTCAATGAAAATTATGTTTACAGATTGGTATTTTAATTATAGGAAAATTCTTAATATTTTAGAGTAAAAGAATATATAGCTAAATGATTGAAACATCCATGAAAAATTTTTTGAAAGACATCAAACTTAGATGATTATAGCTATACTCTTTGGACAAGTTAAAAATAAATAAACATTATTATTTTTATCTTATACTTTATCCTCTTCTAATGTATACATTTAAAAAAACTGCTTTGTGTGATGGTAACATAATTACAATGTCCCATGTAATAGTACATCAGATTTTATAAGAAATATAAAATAAGCACAGAGGCTACATTTCTTTCTCCTCCTTCCATCTGAGGACATATGCACTCCATTATGCTAAAGGAGGGCTATTTTTCATGGACACCTTTAGGAGATTTACTTAAATTCAGAGAATTACTTCTCAAAGTCAGTTGAAAGCAAATTTTGTTTAAACATTCAGTCTTATCCAATATAAAGTGCAGGGGTGTGGTGGGGTGGAGGACTATATACAGGTAGAAAATAACATTTTAAAAAATCTATATATTGCTTGAAACTCAGATACATCATAACCCTGCTTTTAAAAAATGCAATGGCAGGTCTCTGGGGCTTAATTCTTGTGAAGAAAGAAGTAGGAACTTTGGGCAAGGTCAGGAAATTCCTCCCCAACACCTTTCTGCACCTGCCCCTGAGGTTGGTCCCTGCATGACCCCTGGTGGTCCTGAAAGTCCACTGCAGCCCAGCACCCTCCTAAGCCCTGCAGGGGAGGTTTGTGCCTGGGCTCACCCTGACTTCCTCTCTCTGTGCGTCTTCCACAGTAATACATGGTTGTGTCCTCAACTGTCAGGCTGGTCAGGTTTAAATAAACTTCATTCTTGGAAGTTTCTCTGCTGGTACCCACATGGGATTTAAAAGTTGGGTTATAGTATGTGTTTCCATTGTATTCTATTAAACTGACCCACTCCACCCCCTTTCCTGGAGACTGGTGGATCCAGCTCATATCATTGTTGGTTAAAGAGAATCCAGAGACAGAGCAGGTGAGAGACAGGGTCTGTGATGGCTTCACCAGGCCAGGTCCTGGCTCCTTCAGCTGCACCAAAACAGGACACCTGAGGACAAGGAGAAGCAGAGTGTGTTCCAGGCTCAGAGGCAGCAGGCTCATTACTTTCATGTCTGAATCCTGAGACATTCACAGCTGGGAGCTGCCACCAGAAAGAGGAAGAACCACAAGGATTTCCTGTTCTTTTGGATGAGGCCCATGATGCCCAGAAAATATCTTCAAGACTGGGCAGAAACTTCATTTAAGTAAATGAGAATGATGGTTTCATCTGTCTGCCCATGTGGTAATTTGCACTTAGGAGATAACTATGTTCACAAAATGGAAGGTGGTGATGGGAGGTCCTAGTCTTAGGGCACCCCTGGTAGGAGGGTGCTGTCTGAACTGCAGAAGACAGAGTCCTCACCCTGGGGTTTACTATTACCAAGCTCAATTTCCTCTACTTCCAAGGCAGTAATGTATTGAATGATCTAATCAGGGTGCCCCATATCACAAAGAATCAAAGGTGTCTTTGGGAATATGGTAACTGTGGGGCTACCCCAAGGGATGACATATATATATATTTAAATTCCCTAATGAAATTGGTTTTGACAGTTTCTGCTTGTTTTTTAATCTCTGTGCAGGGATGGGCATTTTGAGTTGCCTTCTTACAAATTTGTTGATGGGTCAGGTGGAGTGTTAATTCATAGAAGGATATCAGAGCGGTTGGATATTACCATAATGTTATTTTCAGCTTACTAAATGTCTCTCTCATAGAGTTAGCATTATCTGGAAGGGTCCAAGCCTTGCTGACCTACCTCCATGCTAATTTTTTTTTTGAATTTTTTTTTATTTGTAAAATGATATATAAATACATATGCATATATGTGCATTTGTTTACATAAATGTTATTTGTTATATATATATATAATTTTTATAAAGGTGCCTAGATTACCCAAATATTACTCAGAAACTACAGGGATTCCCATGCTCCCCACCACCCACACCCCCAAAAACACCCCACACATCCATTCCCCATCCGTGTGGTATTACACCCGCAATGGATATACACATCCTGGGGCCTTGCCACCGAGCATATACTACAGTTCACATCACAGACCACACTCTCTCCCACCCAGTTCTGCATGGTATATTCTGATGGAAAATGGCCTACATTCGTCACTGCTTCGCCACTCAGGACAACCCCCAAAGTCTCAAAAAAACCCGAGTATTTCAACTGCCACTCCTTTCCCTGCCCCAAAAATGTCCAGTGGCCACCGGCTCCTCCTCACTGTTACAATTTCTTCCATTGTTGAATCACAGTATGTCTACAACAGAACACCACCAATTCCACTCTAGTCCACAGATCCTCCCCACATCCTGAGTGGACTTGGAAGGTGATGTCCACTCCACTTCCAAGTGAGAGAGGGCTTATATTCCATGGATATAGTGGATGGGATTATCTTGCCTTCAGCTGCAGGCCCTCTCCATTCCCTGGGATGGCTGCTGCCCATCGTCGTCTCCTCGCCAGGTTACTTGGATGAGTCCATTGAGCTGTAGGGTAGGAGTTGCAGCTCCACTGAGATTCCAGGCACAGCTGGCAAATAGGTGGG
>JAQZBX010085351.1:0-13138 GCA_029593785.1 Cabassous unicinctus
CCAGAATTACAAGAGATACTAAAAGGAGTGCTACAGCCTGAAAGGAAAAAAAAGAAGGGCAAGAGACTTGAAGAAGAGTGTAGAAATGAAGATTATTAGTAAGGGTAACTTAAAGGGTAAAAAGACAGACAACAGTAAGATATGACAATGGAAAGCCAAAGGTTAAAATGGATGAAGTAAGTAATGTCTTTACAGTAATTATATTGACTATTAATGGATTGAATTCCACTATCAAAGAACATAACCTGACAGAATGGACAAAAAAAAATATGAGACATTTATATGCTGTCTACAAGAGACTCACCTCAGATGTAAGGACACAACGGGGCTGAAAATGAAAGGTAGGAAAAAGATAGTCCATGCAAATATTAATCAAAAAAGATCAGGAGTAGTGATACTAATATTGGACATAATAGATTTTAAATGCAATACTATTATAAGAGAAGGAGAAGGTCATTATATATTAATAAAAATGGCAATTCACCAAGAAGAAATAGCTATAATAAATATTTATGCCCCTAATCTGGATGCCCCAAGATACACAAAACTGAAAGGAGAAAAAGATGTCTCTACAATAATAGTTGGAGACTTCAACACAAGGATACATAAGGAAATAGAGCACTTGAATAATATGGGAAATGAATTAGAACTAATATACATTTCTAGAGCATTACACCCCAAAACATCAGGATATATATCCTTTTCAAGTGCTCATTGATCCATCTCCAGGATAGACCATATGTTGGGTCACAAGACAGGTCTCAATAAATGTGAAAAGAATAAAATTATGCAAAAGACTTTCTCTCATAATGAAATGAAGCTGGAAATCAATAATGGATGGAAAAACAGAAAATACACAAATATATTGAGCTTAAACTGCACACTCTTAAATAATCAGTGGGTCAAAGAAGAAATTGCAAGAGAAATAAGTAATTATATTGAGATGAATGAAAACAAGAACACAACATATAAAAACCTATGTAATATAGCAAAGGCAGTGCTGAGAGGGAAATTTATAGCCCTCAATGATGACATTAAAAAAAGAAGAAAGAGCTAAATTGAAGACAACTGCACATTTGAGGAACTAGAAAAAGACAGCAAACTAATCCCAGACCAAGCCAAAGGAAGTGAGTAATAAAGATTAGAGCAGAAATAAATGAAATTGAGAAAAAAAAAACAGTAGAGAGAATCAACAAAACCAAAATCTGGTTTTTCGAGAATATCAACAAAATTGACAACTTAGCTAGGCTGACAAATAAAAAAAGAGAGAAGATGCAAATAAATAAAATCAGAAATGAGAGGGGGGACATTACCACTGACCCTGCAGAGATAAGAGAAATCAAAGAAGGATACTATGAACAATTGTACGCCAACAAACTAGACAACGTAGATGAAACGGACAAATTCCGAGAAACACACGAACACCCTATACTGACACTAGAAAAAAAAGAAAACCTCAACAAACCAATCACAAGTAAAGAGATTGAAACAGTCATCAGAAACCTCCCAAAGATGAAAAGCCTGGGACCAGATGGCTTCACAGATGAATTCTACCAATCATTCAAAGACAATCTAATACCAGTCTTGCTCAGGCTCTTCCAAAAACTTGAACAGTAAGAAATGCTACCAAATTCATTCTATGAAGCCCAAATCACATGAAGACCAAAACCAGGTAACAATACTATTAAGAAAATTACAGACCAATTTCTCTAATGGATATAGGTGTAAAACTCCTTACCAAAATCCTCGCAAACTAAATCCAAAAGCACATTAAAAGTATTATATACCATGATTAAGTGTGTTTTATCCCAGGAATACAAGGTTGTTTCAACACAAGAAAATCAATTAGTGAGATAATCCTCATTAATAAATTGAATAAGAAAAACCACACGATTCTCTTGATTGGCACAGAAAAGGCATTTGACAAACTACAGCATCATTTCTTGACAAAAACATGCCAAATGATAGGAATAGAAGGAGTCTTTCTCAACATGGTATAGTGCATATAGGAAAACCCCACAGCCAGCATTGTACTCAACAGTGAAAGACTGAAAGCTTTCCCACTGAGATCAGGAGCAAGACAACGATGCTCCTGTCACCACTGTTATTCAATATTGTGCTAGAAATTCTAACTAGAGCCATTAGGTAAGATAAAGAAATAAAATGTACCCAAATAGAAAGGAAGAAATAAAACTGTCACTATTTGCTGATGATATGACCCATTATCTAGAATATTCTGAAAAATTCACAACACAGCTACTAGAACTAATAGACAAGTTCAGCAAAGTGGTGAGATACCATATTAATATGCAAAAATCAGTAGTGTTTCTATATATTACTGATGAGCAATCTTAAAGAAATTCCATTTACAATAGCAACTAGAAGAGTCAAATATTTAGGAAGAAACTTAACCCAGGACATAAAGGACCTGTATTCAGAAAACTAGAAAACATTGCTGAAAGAAACCAAAGAAGACTTAAATAAATGGAAGAACATTATGTATTCATGGATTGGAAGACTAAATATAGTTAAGAAGTCAATTCCACCCAAACCGATTTACAGATTTAATACAATTCCAATAAAAATCCCAACAACCTTTTTTGGAGAAATGGAAAAGCCAATTCTCAAATTTCTTTGGAAGGGTAAGGGCCCTGAATAGCCAAAAATGTGTTTAAAAAGAATGAAGTTGGAGGACTTTCACTTCCTGACTATAAAGGATACTACTTAGTTACAGTGGTAAACCAGCATGTTACTGACATAAAGATAGACATATTGACCAATGGAACTGAATCAAGAACTCAGAAATAGACCCTCACATCTACAGTCAAGAGATTTGTAACAAGGCAATCAAGCCCAGTCAGCTGGGCCAGAAGACTATTAAAAGAAAATAGTGCTGGGATAACTGTAGATCCCTATCAAAAGAAAAAAGGAGGACCTCTATCTCACACCTTACACAAAAATTAACTCGAAATGGATCAAGGACCTAAATAGAAAAGCTACAACCATAAAACTTCTAGAAGAAAATGTAGGGAAAGATCTTCAAGATCTTGTGGTAGGCAATAGTTTCTTAAACCTTACACCCGAATCATGAGTAACAAAAGAAACAATAGATAAATGGGACCTCCTCAAAACAAAACACTTTTGTTCTTCAAAAGACTTCATCAAGAAAGTAAAAAAGTAGCCTACTAAATGGAAGAAAATATTTAGAAAACACGTATCTGACAAGGGTTTGATTTCCATGTTATGATAAAGAGATCATACAACTCAGTGATAAAATACAAGCAACCCAATTTTAAAAATGAGCAAAAGACTTCGATGTTTCTCCAAAGAGGAAATACAAATGGTCAAAAAGCACACGAAAAAATGTTCAACATCACTAGTTAATAGGGAAATGCAGATCAAAACTACAATGAGATACCATTTCACACCGTATAGAATGGCCATCATTGAAAAGCAGAAAACTACAAATACTGGAGTGGTTGTGGAGAAATAGGGACACTCCTTCACTGTTGGTGGGAATGTAGAATGGTTCAGCCTCTGTGAAAAACACTTGGACAGTACCTCAAGAAGCTGAATATAGAACTGCCTTATTATTTGGCAATCCCATTACTAGGAATATATTCAGAAGAATTGAAAGCAAGGATGTGAACTGACATTTGCACATCAGTGTTCATAAAAGCATTATTCCCTATTGCTAAAATATAGAACCAGCTCAAGTGTCCATCAACTGACAAATGGCTAAACAAAATGTGGTATATGCATACAATGGAATACTATTCAGCTGTAAGAAGATATGAAACTGAGATGTATATGACAACAGGATGAACCCCAAGGATATTATGTTGAGTGAAATAAGCCAGACACAAAAGGACAAATATTGTGTGGTCTCACTAATATGAAGTAAATAAAATGAGTAAATCACAGAGGTCAACTCTAGAGTATAGACTACTAGGAAATAGAATGAGGCTTGAGAATGGGAGTTGATGCTCAATATATGTAGAATTTTTAGTAAGTTTTATTGTAAAACTGTGGAAATGAATAAAGTTGATGGTAACACATTATAGTGAGTATAACTAACACTGCTGATTTATGAATGAGATTGTAGCTGAAAGGGGTAGTCTGTGAATATAAATGTCAAGTGAAAGGAAGCTAGAGAATAATATAGGGTAGTAGTGATTTTGGTGGTGGATGAAGATGGCAGTTAATAGTATAAATGTAAGAATTTTTTTACAAAGTGTTTAGAATATGGTGATACATTGGGAAATTACAACTAATGTAATTTATGGATGATAGTTAACAGTAATATTGTAATATTTTTGCAACAATGGCAAAGAAAATATATCAATTTTAAGAGGCAACTATAGGGAGGATATAAGGGAGTATGGGATTTTTCCTTTTGTAGTAATGAAAACATTCTAAAATTGACTGAGATGATGACAGCACAACTCTGTGATGAAAATGAGAGCCACTGAGTGTACACTTTGAATGGACTGTACAAAATATGGGGCTGTGTAACACAGACTCCAGTGGTGGAAGATGAACTTTGGTTAACAGGACAAATATGAGAACATTCTCTCATGAACTATAACATATGTATAGTACTAATACAGGATGTTAATAATTGAGTGGATTATGGGAAAAATACACCAAACATAAGATATGGGCTATAGTTAGGAGTAATATTTTTGACAATACTATTTCATAGTTTATAACAAGTATTTTACAACAATGAAAAGTGTTGGTGGTGGGGTGATTTATGGGAGCCCTGTATGATGGTATGCGTGTTTTTTGTAAGTTCACAACTTTTTCTATATACTTATTGTTTATATATGTTCATGTATGAATGATATACTTCAATGAAATTTTATTTAAAAAATTAGTGAGATACAGCTAAAGTAGTGCTTAGAGGCAAATCCACAGTTTTAAGTGCAAATATTAAGAAACTACAAAGAGAAAGGAAAATGAAACCTAAAATTTCAGAGGAAAAGAAATAAAAATGCAAAAGTAGAAAATAAACAAAAGAGAAGACAATAAAGTAAACCAACAAATTTGACATAAAAACAATAAAAGTTATAATCTCTTGTTTAAATAAATAAATAACAGTAATACAAACCTAAGAAAGAAAACACAAATTACCAATAGTAGGAATGAAAGAGAGTGCCTTATTTCCAATCCTACAAACTTTAAAATAATAGTAGAGTATTGTAACTAACCTTTTACAAATAAATGCAGTGACTTTGCACAAAAATGTAATAAATGTACAAATGAAATGGGAAAATTTCCTGAACAAATGCAAAAAGAAATAAAAAAACTTTATAGCTCTATTAAACAATTTGAATTTTAAATTAAACATCTTTCTACTAAGAAATTGCCAAGACTAGATCATTTCACTGATGAAATCAACCAAACATTTAAGGAAAACAAATCATACTTTTTTAAACTCAAATTATTTCAGAAAAGAGAGAAGAAAATAATATTCTTCGACTTCTTTTATGAGGCTAGTGTAATTCTGTTACCAAAACTTGATAAGGACATTACAGGAAAAGAAAATTGTAGATCAATACCTCCCTTGAACTTATACTAAAAATCTTGAGCAAAGTTACAAATAAAATCATTCAATACTAACAAAAGAAAAAAGCACTGTGGCCAAGTGGGGTCTATCCCAGGAATGCAAGGTAGGTTTAACATGCGAAAAATCAGTCAATGCAATTTACCATATTAATAATAACAGGAAAAGAAAACCTACACTCATGCCCATATAGGTGGGGAAACTTTGTCAAAATTCAACACACATTCATGATAAAAACAACAACAACGGACACCAACTTCTCATTAAGGTAAGAATTGAAGGGAACTATTTTTAATCCAATAAATTGCCCATATGTAAAACTTAGAGTTGACATTATTTATAGTCCATACACAATACATTACACATAATACATTTGCAAATGCATTACATATAATAGTAAAAAAATGGGAAAATGCAAGGATATTTGTCTCATCACTTCTATTTAATATTGCATTGGAGGTTCTAACTAGTGCAAAAAGGCAAGAGAAAAAGTATAAAGGTTAGAAATGACAAAGTAAAACCCTACTCATAGATAAAGTGTAGATAGATAGATAAATAGGTGATAAAGCAAGTAAAGTAAAATCTTAATGGTAATATATAGGTGTTGGTTACGTGGGTATTTGCTATTAAAAATTTCAACTTTGCTGTGCATTTTAAGCTCCCATAATATACATTGTGAAAAAAATTATTCATAGAGCATTATGTCAATACTATATAGATATCACTTCTCCCCAACCCACCTATAGACTCAGTGCAATTCTGTAAAAACCCACCTCAATGTTGTATGTGAGTATAAAATTAAAGGACCAGATTTCCAATTTTATTTGGAAATACAAAATAAAAAAGAACAAGAAGAGGAAGAAGAGTAATAGATTTGAAGGATTTCTACTATCTGATCTTAGGACCTACTATAAAGCTGCAATAATCAAGACAATGTAATATTGGCCAAAAGATATATAGATCAACAGAATGTAACAGAGCACTCCAGAAATAGATTGGCGCATATATGTTCATTTTTAAATAATAAAAGCACCAAGATAATTCAACATGAAAGGGAAGTTTTTATGACAAGTGGATTGGGAACAATTGCTTGTCTGTATGGAAAAAAATAAACTTCAACTCCTCCATCACACCATATAAAAAATTAATTCAAAATAAATTATAAGTCAAAGCAGGAAACTAAACTAAAAAGTGTCCAGAACAAAACATAAATGAATATCATTACAACTTCAGGGCAGGAAAATTATTCTTGAACAAGGCATAAAGAGCATCAAACATAAAGTAAAATTAATAAACTGGATTTCATCAAAATTAAATACTTCTGCTCATCAAAAATCATGCTAAGAAAAATGCAATAAAACAAAAAAATACATAAATAGGACCTCATCAAAAATTAAAAACTTTTGTGCTTTAAAGGACTTTATCATGAATGTAAAATTACAACCTACGTAATGGGAGAAAATATTTGCCTACCACATATCCAATAAAGGTCTAATATCCGGTATATATAAAGAAATCCTTCGACTTAGCAACAAAAATACAAAAAACCCAACTGAAAAATGGCCAAAAGTCTTGAATAGACATCTCTCCAAAGAAGATATATAAATGGCCAGAAAGCGCATGAAAAGATGCTCAACATCATAGGCCATCAATAAATTCAAATCAAAACCACAATGAGATACCATTTCATACCCATTAGAATGGCTGCTATTAAAAAACTGGAAAATAACAAGTGCTGGAGAAGATGCAGAGAAATAGGAATGCTCATTTATTGCTGATGGCAATATAAAATGATGCAGCCACTTTGGAAGACAATTTGGCAGTTCCTTAGAAATTACCATAAGTCTGTATTAGTCTGCCAAAGGGATGCCGATACAAAGTACCAGAAATTTGTTGGCTTTTATAAAGGGTATTTATTTGGGGTAAAAGCTTACAGTTACAAGGCCCTTAAGAGTCCAACTCAAGGTTACTTTCTCACCCAAGTCAGTTGCCATGTGTTGAAGCAAGATTGTCACTGATCTCTGCCTGATGTCTCCTTCCTGGGCTGCTTCTTCCTCTTTTTTTTAAGATTTATTTATTTATTTTACTTTTATCCATTTTAAACCCCCCATCCCCCCTGGCTTTGCTGTTTTGTGTACATTCATTGGGCAATTCTCTGTGTCTGCTTCCTGCCCTCTCTTGTCATCCTTCTCCTCCTGTCTTCACTGGGATTCGGTCCTGGGAACCTACAATGTGGGAGAGAGGTGTTCTGCCACCTGCACCACCTCATTTCCTGTTTTTTCAGTGCATCTCATCTTGGCTCTTCCTTGTGTCACTCTCCTGTTATGTCATATCTGCTCTTCACAAGGTCAGCTACAAACTGTCAGGCAAATGGCTCATCTCTCCCCAGGGATCTAGGATCAAACATGACAAAGTTCTCTCTCTTCCAGTGTGTCTTCTTGAGTGAGTGTCCATTTATATCAGCCCACCAAGGGGGCAGGGACTCAACCTTAGTCACACCTTACTGGTGTGGTTGAATCAAAGCCCTAAACTTAACAGGTAATTTAATCAAGAGCCCCTCAACTGAACTGAATATAATCAAAGGCTATCACACCCAGAAGAATAGATTAGTTTAGAAACATAATCTTTCTCCTTTTGGGATTCACAAAAATCTCAAACTGTCACACCAACAATCCTGTTACTAGATATTTACACCAAAGAATTGAAAGCAGGGATGAGAAGAGTATTTGTACACTGATCTTCATAGTGGCATTATTCGTAATTGACAAAAGATGGAAGTCACCCAAGCGTATCAACCAATGAATGGTTAAACAAAATATGATAGATATTAATACATACAATGGAATAATATCCAGCTATAAAAAGAAATGAAGTTCTGATACATGAGACAAGATGAATAAACCTTGAAGACATTATGTTGAGTGAAATAAGCCAGACACAAAAGGACAAATATTGTGTGATGTCACTTATATGAAATAATTAGAATATGCAAACTCAGAGTCAGAATCTAGAATATAGGTTACAACAGAATGGACTAGGGATAGGGAATGGGAATTTAAGGCTTAAAATATACAGGGTTCCTGTTTGGAATGATGGAAATGTTTTGATAATGGATGGTGATGATGATAGTACAACATTGTGAATGTAACAGCACTGAAATATATATCTGAATATAGTTAAAAGGGAAAATGTTAGTATGTATATATGGTAACAGAATAAAAATTTTTTTTAAAAATCTATGGAACTGCACTACACAAACTGGGAGCCCTAAGTTAAACCATGGACTATACTTCATATCACAATTATTAAAATGTGCTATATTAATTGTAAGAATAGTTCCACACCAATGCAATGTCTTAATAATAGGGTGACACTGGGAGTCCTGTATTTTGTGTGTGATTTTTCTATATATCTAAAACCTCTCTTATAAAAAAAGGAAATTAAAAAACAATGCTAAAATATAAAAAAGACAAGCTATAGACTGAAAGAAAATATTCAAAATGCATATATTTGACAAAAGGCTTTATCTGGACCATAAATATAAAATAATAATAAAAAGACAAATAATCTAATAAAAATGGACAAAGGACATGAACAGACATTTTTACAAAAGAAGATCTATAATTGGCCCTAAAGCACATTATACATAAAATTATTAGTCAGAAAAAAATAAAAATTACATCCACAATGTGGTAAAAAAACAAACTTTGAATTGTACATTTTAGATCTTACATGAGTGAAATTTATGGATTATTAATTATGGTTCACTATATGGTATTTAAACAGCTTTATCTCAATAAAGTTGTCTAAAAAACTCAATAAGTTGTCATTTCATATTCCCAAGAATGGTGATTAATCAAAAAGATTGACAATGCAAATATTGGGAAAAATGTAGAGCAACTGAAACTCTCACACATTGCTGATGAGAGTGTAAAACAGTACAATCGCTCTGAACAGCTGCTTTCAACTTCTTGTAAGTTTCTATGGCCAACAGTTCCACTCCTATGTATTTCCCAAAAAGGGGAGAAACCCTTATGTTCACAAAAAGGCTTGTACAATTTTCAATTTTCATAGCAGCCTTATTCATAGTAGCCTTATTCATAGTAGTCAGTCAATTTTCATAGCAGCCTTGAATTTTCATAGCAGCCTTATTCATAGTAGTCAGAAACTGGAAACAACCCAAATGTCTATCAACAGATGAATGGATAAACAAATTGGGATTTTAATATCTCGTACCTATATGTGTTAGGAAGCAGAGTAAACTGCTGAAACCTAAAGATAAACAAAATAGAGTGACAAATAAAATATAGCTTATTTCTCTATCACCTATATAACCATTACAGGGCTGGCCTTGTGAAGCTGAGCAGTGCAGAGCTGGGCTCCATGAGATTACTAAGCATCCCAGCCAGAAGGGTGGATTCTGCCATCCTCAACTTGTGGCTTCCATTTCTGTTTTCAGTTGCTGCCATTTCCCAGTGAGCAGAAAGGGTGAGAATAAGTAGAGGGAAAGCCACTTTTTCTTTAAAGATAAGAACTTTAGCATGCAGGTACAAAACGATGACGTACGAAGGTTTACAAATCACTCCCTCGACTAGACAAATGAAAGAGCTGGGAAAAAAACCTGGAATTAACTAGGTGTTAATTCTGGAACCAGAATGTACATTCAGAACAACTACAGGAGTGCCAGAGGAAGTTAGAGGCTGCCGAGAGTTTGGCTTTTGTAAGTGACAGCACAGACCAGTGACCAGCCCCATTGCTTAGCCCTGCAGCTGCAGCTATGGCAACATAGCCGGAATTCTGGAAGTGGCCAGCTGGGACCCCAGGGCTGGCAGATGAAACTTCCTTCTCTAAAGCTGAGATTGAGAATTGAAGTTGGTCTGGGGGAACTGTGAGGGACCAGCATGGAAGCTGGCCTCAGTTATGGCCAACTTCCCACCTGCATCCACCTGAACATAAAGAGCTAGTATGGTTTCCCCCTTTCTCTGTGTGGGTGTTTTCTGGTCTGACAGACCCCTGAGGGCACAACATAGATTCTGGCTTTGATTTCAGTCCTCTCTGTCTTCTGGCCTTACACCAGCATCTACCAGGACTTAGAGACCAACTGCAGTTTTTCATTGGTCAAGCTTCTTCTTTCTTTTTTTGTGTTGTTTGGTCTGATAGATCCCTGAGGGAGCAGCACAGATGCTAGACTCAGTTTCTCTCAGTGTTACCATTTTTGGCATCTATAGGGACATAAAGAGCCATTGCACCTCTTTTTCTTTTTCTTTTGGTTGGTTTTTCTTTCTCTGTTTTAAAACTTTGGGTCTGGATTCCTGAGAGCCAAGCAGAGATGCTCATCTAAGTTTCTGCCCTGAAAGCAGCAACTTGTGGCCTCCTACAGGCACATAATAAGATTTGGAAAGTCAGTGCACTTCTTTTTTATTCCTTTTGTGTGTGTGTATTAGTTTGTTAGTATTTCTTTTCTTTTCTTTTCCTCTCTTTCTTTCTTTCCTTTATTTTTCTTCTGAGTCTGGTGGACTGAACAGTGGAAGAATTAGATTTCTAGAGGGAGAAGGAGATGGGGGGTAGGTGAGGGGTGGGCTGAAAATGTGTCTGTGATTTCTCTAACAACCAGTTCTCAAAAAAAAATTATAAAACATAGAAGGTGAGAGCAAAGTAAGACACAGTCACAGGATTTTGATGGAAAATATTTGATGGAAAATAATCCAGAGGAAGCTCAGTCTCTGGAATTACTAATTACAGATCTTAAAGCAGCTCTCATAAATGGAATCAAGGAGTTAATGGAAAACATAGACAAAGAACTAAAGGAGATCAATAAAACAATATATGAACAAAATATGAATTTCAATAATGAGATAGATATTATAAAGAAGAACCAAATGGAAATTTTGAAACTCAAAAGTATAATAGCTGAAGTGAAAAATTCAATAGAGGGGTAAAGAAAAAATTGGAAAAGGCAAAAGAAAGGGTCAAAGAACTTGAAATAAAAACAATTGAAATTTTCCAGGTTGAAGAGCAGAAAGAAAGAAGAATGAAAGAAAAAATGAATAGAGCCTGAGGAACCTGTGAGGCACCATTAGGTATCCCAATATACACATCATAGATGTCCCAGAATAAGAAGGGAAGATGAAGAGCCAGAAAAAAAAAAAAGTTAAAGAAGTAATGGCAGAAAAGTTCCCAAATCTGATGAAAGATACAAAGAAACAAATCCAAGATGCTCAATGAATTCCAGGCAGGATGAACCCAAACAGATCTACACTGAGACACATTATGATCAAACTGTTCAATGCAGAGGACAAAGACAAAATCTTAAAAACAATGAGAGAAGTGATGTGTCACAAATAAGTGATCCTTAATAAGATTAACATCCAATTTCTCAACAGAAAACATGAAGACTAGAAGGCAATGGGAGAACATATTTAAAGTGTTGAAAGTAAAACAACTGTTACTAAGAATAATGTACCTGGAAATCTGTCCTTTAGAAATGAGGGAGAAATTAAGACATTTTTCAGACAAACAAAAGCGGAGGGAGTTTATTACCACCACAATCTTTGATATAAAAATAAAAATATTTTTAAAAGGATAAATACTTTATTTTAAAGCATTTATCTTCATCCTTTCAACATTCATCCCACTGGCTTGAAAATGGTCATTTGGTCACAGCTCACTCCAAAGGAATCTGCAAAGAGGTTGAGGATGTTGTCTCTAGCAGTCCTATTTCTGAAGGAAGAAGGGGAGAATGTACAATGGGGGCAATTAATGTCTTTTTCCCAGCAACTATGGAGAGATATCATGGATATACTGGGGTTATTATGATGATCAATATGGTCCCGAACCTATTAATTGGAGTTTTGAGATTGAGACTCAGGACCTGGGAGCTTCATATTATAGTTCTTGATCCACAAGTATACATTCTGAGCCACATCTTGTAGTCAAATTCTGTCTGCTGGGTCAAGTGGGGACCTGGAGCTCACACCTTTCAATGAGCATTTTGTTTCACCCATTCCTTGGGAATCATTAAAGTTTAAATCATATTCCATTCTTTTTTGTAATCTTTATCAATTTTCATTGCCTGATTGGGCAAATCAAATCTTCCTTTTCAATCCACTTGAAGCTAATTGACTCTACCACTTGCTTGGATTTATTAATATCTTTATTGCTTTCTTGTATTCTGCTTTTGAAAATTATATTTTTTGTTTGCCTCTTGGCAACATGCCTACAAAATTTTATTTATATTTGCAACTCCTGTTTCAAGGCATTTTAAGTAACTTTTATAATTTCTATTCCTTTGGACTAAGTTAATTACTCTATTCTATAACTTGTCTCTCTAAAAATACATGTTTTCTACTTATGCACAAAGTGTAAGCTCTTTAATATAAATTTATATACGATTTTGTAAATAATTGCTCAATATTAACTCATTCACTTCATCTTGAACAGCCTTCCTTTTTGGGTTTAAACAAATAGCAAAAATTCCTTATGTTGGGCATATTCCACAAATGTGTTTTAAACACATGGTATGCTATTTTGAGAGTTGGTTTTTTGTTGTTGTTGTTGTTGTTGTTTTTT
>JAQZBX010085352.1:0-13152 GCA_029593785.1 Cabassous unicinctus
TTTTTTTTTTTTTTTTTTTTTTGGCAAGACAGTACCTCACAAATGGTGCTGTGTAATCCCATCAGGAGGGTCTGTTATCTAAATGTTTCCTGATGTTAACTAGAAGCCCTTGAGGAAATTGACTAGATTCAGTAGTTCATGAAGGTGATGCTTTAAATTCTGCCCTTTCTTCTCCAGTAGCGGGAATGCTTTTATAATGAGAAAGTCCTCTCACCTACTATTTGGTTTCTCTATTATAAAGTGCAAAGAGGAAAGACAGCACAAATGCTTGATTCCCTTTATTAGCCAGTCTAAAAACCCGAGTTTTCTCTTAGTATCCTCCATAAGTGAACAAAGAATTAAAAAATATAACATTATGAATTCATGGATTTAAACACTTGATGACTTTCAATTTATTGATGTTCAAATAATTTTTTTTTTAAAGTAATAGTGGAAATCTCTTAGTTAGGCTCCTGTATTCTTTTGACAAGAACTTAATAGTCTTTGGTATCTTCTTTGCTTTCTGATACATTTCCTCATAAATTTCTTGTTCTGCCTGGAATCAGTATTTCCTCCAAGGATCCTGGTTCCTTTCATATAAATTGGTATTGAAGAAACAGAAAATGGGTACTAGAGTTGCTCGTTGCTATTGGGTTGGTCATTGTTTCTAGCAGACAGCACTAAGAGACATGTCATTTTTAAAAAGGACAGACGACATTATGAGTTCACACTGGTACTTCTAACTTAAATTCAGGATTATGGGAATCTTATTTGGTCTCATCGACCCTGTATCGTGACTCCTTTCTATGTCTCCCTGGCGCCTATGTAATTACACATCTTCTGTCTCACATCACACATACAACAGGCTCAGACTAACAGTGCTAACTCTCCTCTCCATGCCCACATATGGGTGTATATTTGCACCCCTTACACCTCCTCCTTAATCTACGGTATCCTATACCCACTTTTCTCCGCCTTGTTGATTTCACTCAAATAGACATGCTGGAGAGCACTCTGTAGAAATATACAGAGATATTCCTCATTCTTTTTCATAGCTGCATTGCACTCCATTGTGTGGATACATATATTTGTCAGGGTCCTATCAGGAGAGAGAACCCACACGGTAATTTGAACAGGGAGAGTTTACTATAAAGATTTATTAACCGTAACTATGGATTGGCTTGTGGAGGGATTAACCAGTAAGAAGCAAAGAGAAATGTAAAGCACATAGGAATAGCAGAGATGAGTAGCCACCTCTTTGCCCCAACCCCTTCGCCACCAGGGCAGAGATGGGGCACTCGATGAAGAGCTCCACCCCAACCCCTAGGGCTGTGATCCAGCCTTTGTTGGAGAGGGCTCAGCTGTGGCTCACCAGATGGCAGAGAAATCACTGTGGTGTCACACTGGCAGAACTTGCTGGAAATCTGCCCTATAGCATGATGGGGAAAGGTGGCACAGGAAGTATCTTGCCAGAGAACAGCCCAAGGGGTTACCAGGGAAGCTGCTGAACACTGGGTGCTGCTGGCTACTGTGCACCGTAGGAGCTGGATGCTAGAGGAGCCCTATGTGCTGCTGAAGCCTGCAGAACAGAGCACACCAGAACCAGGGGAATGTCTGCCCAGCGCCCTCTCTGACATCGTTACAGAGAGCACAGAAAAATGAAGGACCCAGACCCACTTCCACAGAGCAGGCAATGAATTATGAATGTGGAGCTGAGATACAATACAATGATAATTGGCACAATAAAATACAAGTATTTTATTCAAGTAGTCCTCTATCGGTGGATAGTGCATTTATTTCCAGTCTTTCGCTATTACCAATATTTAACAGGATTTTTTTTTTAAAGAGGTATTGGAGGGATTGAACCCAGGACCTTGCACATGGAAAGCAGGTGCTTAACTGAGCTACACTCGCTCCCCTTCAGCAGGATTTTAAACAAAATCAGGTATCATTTGTTCACTCATTTAACATTTGTAGAATACTTGTGTAGTCTTTATTTTTAAATAGCTTAAGGAAGCGGCTGTGGCTGGGAAGTGGCTGTGGCTCAATTGGTTGGGCTCCCGTTTACCATATGGGAGGCCCCGGGTTTGATTCCCAGGGCCTCCTGGGAAAGGCAAGCCAGCCTGTGCGGCGCAGTGAGCTGACACAGCAAGATGATGCAATAAAGGGAGACAAGCAGACACAGAAAAATGCAAAGCAAATGGACCCAGAGAGCACAAGCAGTAAGGGGGGGGCGGTAAATAAATAAAAATAAACCTTAAAAAAAATAGTTTAGGATCTAGCTGGACAGGTGAAATTACATAAATAACCATAATTCAAAGTAGAGTTTGCTGAGTATTAACAACAGATATGTCAGTTTGCCCTCTCTAAATTCCAACACATAAAGTCACTTCCAGTTGCACTAATCAGGAAGAACTTTAAATAGACTCTCAAGACCATGTAGGATCTTAGCAGTGGAGTAGGCCTTTTCAGGAAGATGGGATGTGAGCTTTAGGGCAGGGAAGCTGGGCAGGGAAGCTCTAGTGTTTAGGCAGAGTATGGTTTTGCTGCAGCTTAAAGCAGTGGTTCTCAAAGGTGGTCCTGGGACCAGCAGCATCTAAATTCTCAGGTACCACCGAAGACATACTGAATTAGAAACTCTGAGAACAAGGTCCACCAATCTGTGTTTTAGTAAGGCCTCCAGGTGATTCCGATGGACACTCAAGTTTGAGAACCACATGCATTGGGTATCTGAAGGAGACTAGTAAAGTAGAAGTTATCTCCAAATTTTCTGAGCATATACGGATTGCTAAAACTTCTAAGTTTTTGCATACCAATGTGTGTATATTTACTTATCAAATCATATGTACCATTGCACTAATATTTATATAAATTATACATCATATACAAGACAACTGAACTAGGCAGTGTCTCTGTGGTAGAGGCGCTCCAATTCAAGGTAGGATCCTCCCTACTTTATCTTGTTGGAAATTGAAAAGGATCTGGTGTTTCTGACCCAAGGAATATGTGATCAACCCTATTCCTCAGTAATTTAGCAGCAACAAATGGTGAACATTTTGGTAGCGAGCAGAAAAGAGAGAACACTTAGGAGGCCACTGCAAGGCTTTCCTTGCAGGGACACACACACACCTGTCTCCTACTACAGTCCTCCTTCCTGAAGACTGGGGCAAGGTAGTAACAGAAAAACTGCTATCTATGGGGTTTACAAACATGCGAGAATGTTTCATTTTCCCAGCTACACTGCAGGTGTTTTGAGTCAAGGATCTAGGCATTTTCACCTACCTTCCTCCCGCTGTTCACAAGAATGCTATTTAGCTTTAATTTTTTGTCTGTTCATATTTGTTATTAGAATTGCATTGTCTGCGGATCAAACTAGAATTGACGTCTTTACAATAGTGAACCTTCCAACCCGTGAACAACTATTTTAGTTCTATAATGTCTCTCACTAAACGGTTGACATTTATTACTGCAAACTTCTTGCACATCATTTGTTAGGTTTCTAGCAGGCCATATTTTTCATGCTATTTTTAACAGCTTTTTTTGAGGTATAACTACATACCTTCAAACACATGTCAAGATTTCAAAACACCCGCCACGACGACCAGCCGTTTCTGGGACACAAGAAAGGGAAGCTGGCGGCCCCTTGGTAGCACGCTTCCTGGGACCGACCCGACGGTCCACGTTTTGCTTCCTAATTGTATCTGCCTGCTTTATTTCACTTGCTCGGCGACACAACCGTCAAACTAATGGTAATTTTTTCTTCTCCCACCTCGAGGGCTCAAGTTGGAAACCAATTCACTCTGCGTCGAGCCCAGAACGCACGGGCCCGGAAGTGGTTGCCGCCCCGCCCCGCGGGCCCGGAAGTGGTTGCCGCCCCGCCCCGCGGGCCCGGAAGTGGTTGCCGCCGGCTCCGCCCCGAGCTCGCGCGTCCCGGGTCCCTTCGCCGCGCGCCGACGGCTCTCGGTAGGCGTCCTGGCCCCGGGGTGGCGGGCGGCGGGCGGCCGCCGCGGCTCCTCTCGCCGTGGCCTTCCGTGAACGGAGGCCGGGAAGCGGCGCGCGGGCGGAGCGCCCGGCCTGGGGCACGAGAAGCGCGTGCGGGCGGGAGGGGCGCGACGGCCTCGGGCCCGCCCGGCGGGCGCCCGCGGACTCTCCGAGGCGGGAAGGGCCAAGCCCCCTTTTCCGCGGGGGCCGTCGGGGCCGTGCAGAAGCGGGGAGAGGAAGAGCTGTCTCCCTCCGTCCTCGCCCCCCGACCGTCACTGCCCTGCTTGGCTTCTCAAAAGCCGCTCGCGCGTTCTGTCCCGGCAGTTCCGTATTGTGCTCGTTTCTCTTGACAGCTTAACAGACGCGTTTATTCCCGCTACTACTTTTAACCAAGGCCAGGCACCCCTTGTTGCAAAGACAAAGCAGGACTGGGGCCCGGTGCCTGGGGTGATGATCCTGCCCTGATGGGAAGGGTCCTTGACCGGGGGTGAACTTCACCACCAGGCCTCGGCGCCCATGGAGCTTGGAGTCTTGTGGGGAGACAGGTGGTAACGACACAGACACAATGTCAGGAAATGACAGAGGGTGTGGAGTCCTTTCGGATAATGGGGGTGTGTGGGGGGGTGCGGAGCCGAAGCCTTCAGGGAGTCAGCCGTGCAAAGATGTAGGGTGGTTTGCACGATTTGAGTCAATGATGTGGCTCTAGAATCCACTATTTGATACCAGAAATTGATTAGACTTTACCGGGAACTATCTGAGGAACTCCAGGTCTCAGTGTCTGGAGCCAGTCTTCGGAGTATGTTGGTAGCCTGCTGTTGTGGCCTCCACAGAATGTGCCATCTGTGGAAGTTTAGTGGCCGTCATGCCATTGGACCCTCTGCTGCCTGCAGGGTGTGGTCTTAGCAGCTGTCAGTACAGACTCGAACCAGGAAGGATTCAAGAGCACAGCAAACCCGACAAACCCGCAAACTGTTCCTCACTTTCGGTTCCCTCTCCGGGAGGCCGCACAGTGATTAGAGGGCGCTCAGGCAGGGAGCCGAAAGGTGGAGGCTGCAGGGCGCGAGGGGGGATGAGGTTTCCAGGTAGGACAAGGGCAGGTGATGCCAGGTGCTTCTGAGCAGAGGAAGCAGCCATTGCGGTCAGTGCGACTGTGAACAGAGAAGGACCTCGGAGAGGAAGTGGAGTCCGCGGGGGACTGACCCGACCCACTGCAGAGACCCAGCCGTCTTGGCGGGCTCTGCACCTGCCAGGGGCGGGGCGGGCCACATGGTCGGGCTCGTCTGAGATGGGGCAAGCCTGGGGATTGAGCCGCGGGCACACGGGCGTGTCTGAAGGGGGGTGGGCCTGGGGTGGCAGTGGCCGGAGGCTGCAGCGCCGTGTGTGTCTCCACAGCCCCAGCTTCCCACGCGGAGCCGACTGGCCCGGGATGTACATGCAGGTGGAGGTGCGCACGGGCTCCCGCCTCCACCTGAGGAGGGCGCCTGGCATCAGGTCCTGGTCACTCCTAGTCGGTAAGGAATCCCTTATTTCTGCAAAAACCAGAAGCACAGACTCTGCCTTTGTTCTCCTACCCCCAAGTATGACACCTGTTCCGTTTCTGAGTTCTGTTCACATTTTGTCCTGTCTACACTGTCTCTCTGTCTCTCTCCCCTCCGGCCGTCACTTCCCAGAGCCTTTCATGCTGCTCTGACACACCGACCGCCAGCCTCCCTGTCCTGGGTCTCTGCTCACCTCAGTAATTAGTGGGCCCCGTGAGCCTGCCCGGCAGGAGCTCGGGGACAGCCGCTGCCACCTGCCTTGGCGGCAGCACGAGAGGTGCTGCCAGCCTCCTGCCGTCCCATGTGTCGGTCTTCGCCTTCGCCCCACGCCCTGTGCTCTGGGCGATGCCAGGTGTTCAGATGAACCCGGGCTTTTCTCTTCCTTCCTGCCCCTGCCCCCACCCGAGTCCACAGCCACCCTGGCCGTGGGAAGGGCCTGGTCGCCTGGGGCTGCGGCCATGGGGCGGGCAGGGCTCTGGCTCTGGGCGCCCACAGGAAGGCTCTCGGTTCTCTTCCAGGGATCCTGTCTGTCGGCCTGGCTGCCGCCTACTACAGTGGAGGTAACGGGCGGGCCTGCCCCAGCAACGTGCAGAGACAGGAAGGGGACTGCCCCGTGACCCTGCCGACCCGCCACGGTGCCGGCCACAGGCCGGCTGGCGCCTCTAACGGGCCCTGCACGGGCAGCCTGCTCCTTTCGCTTCTTGTAGTATGAGCATTTTCCCGTGTCGTAAACGTTCTTCCAAAAGCTCTTTGATGTTTATCTTAGACTCTGCATCAGGGTGGAGCCACGCTCAGAGCCAGCCTCCCGCTCGCACCCCCAGCTTTCCGCCACCCCACCTGCCCCTTGCACAGACACCTGGGGGTCCAGCTGGCGGAGGCAGGCCCAGCAGTGCTGGGGACCTGGCAAGCCCCTCGGGGCCCCCTGACCGCTGGCACCTCTGCTTGCTCTGCAGATAGCCTGGGCTGGAAGCTCTTCTATGTCACAGGCTGCCTGTTTGTGGCAGTGCAGAACCTGGAGGATTGGGAGGTGAGGGCCGGGCTGGCAGGGTGGGCCGTGGGGACCCCGAGGGCAGGGGCTGCGTGGCTCCAAGGTCTCTGGGGCCTCTGGTGGGAACCAGAGCTGAGGGACTGCTCCCTGGACCCTAACCCAGCCCCACTCGGCTGGACTTGCTCCTGGCGAGCCTGCCCTGCCTCGGGCCGGTGGTGGCCGGCAGCGCCCCGGCCAGCTCACAGCATCGCTGGCCAGGGGTTCCAGAGGCTGCTTCCTCCTAGGAGCTCCTCTGGAGTTTTGACCAAGATTCTTTACACCTGGAGTGTTGCCAGAGCCGAGCGGGGTGCAGGGCGGGACTGCTCGCCTCGGTCCCTGCTTGAAGCCCTGGCCCTGAGGGCTGCCCTGATCTCTGCCCTCCGACCTCTTTGCCCTTATCCAGTGGCTTCAGCCGCTGAACTTTCCCTTTACCCTACTCCGGGATGCAAGAGGAATTCGGGTTCTGGAACGTTTGTGCTGGCGGGCGGGGGCCCTGCCGGGGTGGGCGGCCGCGCCGCGGCCTCCTCCAGAGGTTCGGGTGTGCCGACACACACCGCTCGTGACTGGGTTTTCAGGAAGCCATCTTCAACAAGAACACCGGGAAAGTCGTTTTGAAAACGTTCAGCTTGTACAAGAAGCTGCTGACGCTTTGCAGAGCCGGCCACGACCAAGGTGCGGTGCGGGCGGGTGCAAGGCCACCGACACCGCGAGAGGTGGGCGAAGAGGCCGCTGCTGCGGGCCGGTGGCTGCGGTCACCTGCTGCGGGCCGGTGGCTGGCACCAGTCACCTCTGTGGGGTCAGCAGGGCTGGGGAGGGAGGCCTGGGGAGAGACGGCGTTTCCAGACCCGCCGTCTGCAGTGTCTGCCCTGGAGGCCTCTGGGACTCCGGCGTCTCCACGGGCACACCGCGGCCCTCGGGGTGGCCCCGGGAACTGGGGCAGGGTCTCCCCCTGCTCTGCACGGCCTTGCTTTGGCGACTGGAGTGTCAGCCTCCGCCCGTCAGCTGTGCTCCAAGGAGCATGCCCGCTGTGACGGCGCTGCTGCCTGCTGTCAGGGCACCGGGGCAGGATGCGGCACTCAGGCAGCAGCCTGTGCAGACCTGTCTGCACCTTCCATGCGTTTCTGCCTCCTGCAGACTTGGCCCTGCCCCACCCACCAGTTCTGGGGGTCTGCGGCGAGGGACTTTCCAGTGCAGGTGCCTGACGGCTGTGCGCACTGCCAGCTCCTGAGCCACGAGCGGCATCCCCGACCTCCTAGGGCAGAACGAGGCCACAGTGGCTGGGTGGGTGAGGGCCAGGGCCGCTCAGTGAGCCCCCAGCCCCTCAGGGCAGATCCCCTAGGGTGGGGCAGTGGCCTCGAGGTGGACGATGACAGAGGCAGAGTTGGTGCCCTGGGAGTGGCAGCTACAGGAGCGGCCCTGTCCAGCAGACATGTTGGGCGGCGCTGGGGGTAGCGTGGCCACTCGCCCTCTCCCCTGCAGTGGTGGTCCTTCTGAACGACATCCGCGACGTGAACGTGGAGGAGGAGAAGGTGCGGTATTTTGGAAAGGGCTATGTGGTCGTGCTCCGGTTTGCAACTGGCTTCTCCCACCCCCTCACCCAGAGTGCAGTGATGGGCCAGCGCAGGTACGGGGCACGACATAGTCCCTCCTCCTGGGGGGGCGGGACACAGACCCTCCTCCTGGGGGCGGGCACACCCTGCTCTGAGCATCTGCAGCCAGGCCAGGCCCCATTGCGCTGGACGTAGTCGGTGAGTGCAGGAGGGGGGTTGTAGGTCATGGAGGTGCTGGCAGTAGGGTGCATGCTGGGGGGATCAGCCTAATGGGGGACAGAGAACCCGCTGGGAGTCGGGGCAGGTGGGGTCTGGGATGGAGCCCCAGGGGCTGCTGGGAGGCAGGAAGGCCGGGGCTGCGGGGGTCTCATCTCCTGCGCCCGGGTGACTTGGCTTCCCCTGTGGGCGGCCTCGCTCCAGTGACGTGGAAGCCGTCGCCAGGCTCATTGCCAGCTTCCTGGAGCTGCAGCACCTGGAGAGCCCCGCAGACCTGTCCCTGAGCAGTGACAGCGATGCCGACGACCCCGGGCACCAGAGCTGACAGGCCGTGGCACAGGGCTGCCTGGCGTGCGGACCGCGGCTCTGCCTGGAGAACTGGCCCTGGCGCTCGACGGGTGGGGCCGACCTCCCTCCAGCCTTCCCCTCCGGCTGGTGGCACCCCAGGGCAGCCTTTACGTCTTGGCGCTGCTTGCTGCTGCCATACACACGGAAGGGGCTGTAAGCCTCCGCATCAGAGCTGCAGACACAGTGCCGCCTCTCCAGGTGAGGGCAGGGGCTGGGCAAGCTCTCCCTGCCCTGGAATGGCAGCCCTGACTGGCTGCCTGGCGGTCTGCGTGTGGCAAGTAGCCCTGCTGTCTGGACAGGGCCTTGGCCTGGTCATCTTGGGAAGGAAAGCTGAACCTGGGCCCCCCGGCAGGGCTGCCTTGTCCCAAGACCCGGCTCCCAGCCGGCACGGGGCCACGTGCGCCTCCTCTTGTCTGGGTTTCTGGCTTCTGCTCCTGACCCGCCAGGCAGAGCCATGGAGAGCGGTCATCCTTCCAGCCTTCTGCAGACGATAAAAACCCAGAGTTTTGGGAAGCGGGTGTGGCTCAATGGATAGAGCTCCCGTTTACCATGTGTGAGGCCCCGGGTTCGCTTCCCGGGGCCTCCTTGTGAGGGCAGGCCGGCCTGAGCGGTGCGGTGGGCTGGTGCAGCAGGACCTCACAGCAAGGGGTAGATAAGCAGACACGGAAGGGACCCACAGCGAATGGACACAGGAAAACACAAGCAGCAAGGGGGGGATAAATAAATAAATCTTAAAAAAAACAAACAAAAAAACCCCCCGGAGTTTCCACCTGAAAACCCAGCTTTCCAGCTTCTCTCGAACCATGGGGCGACCTGGCAGTTTCTGCGTGGTGTGGACTGGAGCAAGCACAACGCGGCTGCCCAGCTGGTCCCCAGAGCCAGTCCCTCCCTTGGGCTCCCTGCTGCCCCTGCACGGGCCCATGAGGCCCCTGGGGTCGAGACCACCTGCCTCTGTGCACTGCCCCTGCTCCAGGCTGCGGGGTGGGGGTGGCCCAGTGAGGCAGCAGGGGGTCTTGGGAAGCGTCCAGAGCCTCCAGCACCTCGGCCTGCCTGAGGCTCGGGACGTTGGTCTCTAAGGAGAGCGGGGACGATAGCCCCGCCCTCATGTGCTGCCAGTCAGCCCTGGGTTGGGGGGTGTGGCCACTTAGGTAGGACAAACCTCATTTTTTGTCAATGGTTGATGTGACATTCAAGTGCGGCTGGTTTCTGGTGTCCCTGGGGGCTCCCAGTCTCCCACTGCCGTTTGGCTGGCATAGGGACAGCGCACCTCTGACCCCTTGCTCGGGCCGGGCATGAGAAGGCGGGACGGGGAGGCCAGCAGGAAGGCCAGTGCGAGATGTGGGTCAGTGTAACTCCTTTTATTTCAAAAGAATAAAATTTCTACGCGCCCTTGATGTTGTTTCTTTCCATATGTGGCTGGGGACCCTCCTGGCCACAGCCTGTGACACCTTCAGGGGTCCAGGGCCAGCTCAGGGCTGGCAGGGAGGGTGCCGGATGCTGCGGCTGCCTCGCCCAGGTCCGTGAGCAGCTGCTGCAGCCGCCGCAGGCCTGGGCGCACGTTCTCCTCCAGCCACTCGTCCACAGCGTCGGGGTAGAAGGCACGCTGCAGGGCGGCCTCCAGCTCCTGTGCCACGGCGTCCCACCTGGCCAGGAGGCTGTGGCGACAGTGGCTGTGAGCCCTGGGGAGACAGCGCACCCCACGAGTCGAAGGTGCGTGCCTCAGTTTACCACCCACAACCTGGGGTCACAGCGCGTCTCATGCGGTTGTTGGGAAGGACGAGTGAGCGAGCTGGCAGCGCTTTCTCAGAGCGACATAAACTTGCCTCACGACCTGGGGTCCCTACACCCCTTGAACACGGGCCCTCAGCCTAGCCAGCCGACCCCCGGTGACCTGGGTGCCCTCCCCAGGCTGGGGACGCCCGGCCTCGGTTACCTGAGCACCTCGGGCTGGATGTGCTGGACCATAACCGGGTGGACGACCTTGCGCCTGCGGTGGTAGGGGCCGAACCAGCCCGTCACGTACCTGGGACAAAGCACGCTCAGGTGCCCGCCGGCCCGCAGCCTTGGGGCAGCTTAAACGAAGGCCTCTGACCAAGCCTGGGCGCCGTGCAGAGGCTCGGGAGGCCCCTGCGGAGCCGGGCCCTGGCTTCAGGCAGCGCGAGGCTCACCTGTTCCCGTCCAGCAGGCCGTCCACGGAGCTGCGCAGGTGGAGGCTGACTTGCGTGACGAGGGCGAGGATGTCACTGCCAGGGAAGGAGCCGGCGTCCTCGCTGCACGGGCCCCGCAGTGAGGTCAGGGTGGGGGACGTGGGGGGCAGGGGGGCGAGGGGGGCTGGGGGCTCACCTCACAGAACCGACCGCCTCCAGGCTCGAGACACCGAGACAGCGCTGTACTTTCTCCTTCACAGCCGGGGTGAAGCCGCCTGCGCACGCGGCAGAAGCGGGGTCAGGGCCTGTCCGTGGCCACCGTGCTGGCGGCCCCCAGGCAGCTCCCCAGGAACATGGCTGCCGTTTTCGTGAAACAACTGAAGTGTGTTCATTAGTTTTAAAATGAGGAAAGAGTGTGTGGAGGGGAAGGGGGCTGATGTTCCAGCCTCGCGCCTGCAGCAGGCGGAAGCCAACATGTCAGCGCTGTGGCAGACGCGTGCCCAGGTTCTCTAATCACCTTCTGTGTTTTTTGTGTGTTGTAGATGCTCCAGAATTAAGAGAATAAAATAGCAGCGGCTCTCGCAGTCCAGGGCCGACCCTGGCGTCTGCACATTGTGGGCTGTCACGGTGCCTTTTGCGCCAACACCGCCTGGTGCTTTTCATTCCTGTGTGGCCTTGCTGTGATGGGGATGTGTCTGTTTCCCGAGCCCTCCCTTGGACGCTCCGGCGGCTGTGCCCGTGTCCCACCCACGTTCCCACGCGGCCTGGAGCGGGTCTGGGGTGAAGGGGCCGCCTCTGTCTTCTTTCCCATCCCATCTGGGACGTGAACTCCCGTGGGGATGACTGTGACCCTGTAACTTCCCAGCCCGCCGTGGGCCGTGGTCCCCCGTCCTCTGGGAGGACCGTACCGTGCAGAAGCGACTGCAGGCAGACAGCCAGGGACGGGACGCCCACCGGGAGCAGCTCGCAGAGCACCGCGAAGTGGTCGTACCTGCAACGCAAGGAGGGCGCTGGGTACGGCTACCCGCTGGGGCTGCCCAGGCTGCCCATCTATCTAGGGGTGGCTGGCTCGCTTTAGGAACAGAAAGGAGCAGAGCAGGATTCTCTGTGAGACCCCCCTCGGCCCTGAGGCGTCCACGGTGTGGGGGGACATGGCCCCAGGGCCCCTCAGGGTGGGCACCCACGCAGCCCCTCCCCTGCCCCAGCCTGAGCGCCCTCTTAGGGGCTGTGCCCTTGATGCCCCTCTCAGACCGCTGGGCTCTCCCCGTCTCAAGTTAAAAATTTAAAGGAAATAGGAGCCCACACCATTCAAGAAGGCGGAGCGGGACGCTGCAGGGATGCAACCCTCACAGACTGGATTAACCACCACCAAGAACGGGCAGAAGCACCTCTCACAGCCCCAGAGCGCAGCTGAAGGACGCAGCGGGGGGTGAGCACCAGGAGCGGTGGGATCTCCAGGCGCCCCGGCCAGCCCCACCCCTCACGGGCTCTCCACGGAGCTGGCGGGCACACCCGGGGCAGCTCCCTGGTCCCGGTTCTGGGGGGCGCAGTGGGGCCCTTGAGCCCAGGCTGTGGCGTCTGTGGCAGTTTGATATAGTTAGGAATTCCAAAAACAGATATGGATTATATGCTTGTGCACTGGTCTGTTCCTCTGGGCGTGATTAAGTTATGATGAGGACTTTGACTGGGCCATGCCAGTAGGGTGTTGAGTCTCCACCCCTTGGTGGTGGGGAATCAAATATAAAAGACATGGCAGAGGACAGTCAGAGCTCTGATGCTGAGTTAAACTCTGGAGCCCAGGGAAGCAAGCACACGAAGGAGCTTTGTCGTGAGGAAGGAGAGAAGGCCCCAGGAAGAGATGAGTCGTTCGCCTGAGAGTCTATAGCTGACCTTGTGGAGAAAACAGAGGCGCTGAGCCCGGAGACAAGCCCTGGGAAGAGAGGTACCCAGAAGTCTGAACCCTGGCAGATGTCGGCAGGCATCTTGCTCCAACACGTGGCGATAGACTTTGGTGAGGGAGGTAACTTGTGCTTTATGGCCTGGTAACTGTAAGCTTCTACCCTAAATAAATTCCCTTTATAAAGACCAACAGATTTCTGGTATTTTGCATCAGCACCGCTTTGGCTGACTAATACAGCGGCTAAGGGACTCGCCGTCCGGAACGGGCCCTGCCTCCAGCAGGCGGCTCGCCCAGCTCTCCTGCAGGCCAGGGTGCACCCAGGGCAGGGGGTTGCTGGCCGTGGGGCATAGGCAGCAGGGCCAGCACCAGGAGGAAGCGTCTCCCAGGGAAGAGCCAGGCACGCTTGCCCGAGACAAGGCCTGTGACCTCAGGCCTGGAGCAGTTCTCTAAACTCAGCGTGTGAATA
>JAQZBX010085353.1:0-13138 GCA_029593785.1 Cabassous unicinctus
ACCTTCCCTCCTGCACCATTTGTTTTCAGAGAGGGAAACTGAGCCCCAAAGTAGGGATCAACTTGGCTAAAGTCACAGAGCAAAACAGTCAGTCAATAGATATGTATTGTGCGCCTACTGTATGCCAGGACCCAGCTCCTGGTCTCTGCCTCTGTGGACCTTTCAGTCGGGGAGGGTGGGGGCCAGGCATTGAGCATTTTCTCCCATTTCCCTCTGTCTCCTGGTTCTCCAGGGAAGAGAACACACCCCGCCACCTCCTAATTCAAGGTGCTCTGGACTTGACTCCTCATTTATGTTTTCTGTGACCCTGGTGATGTCACTCATCTTCTCTGATGTGCCGATTACTTGGGGTCAGATTCCAGTTTTGCCAAACCCCAGCCTCACCACATCCTGACTTCATAACCTCAGGCAAGTCGCTTCACATCTTGGAATCTCTGTTTTCTTATTTGTCAAATGGTGATAACAGAACACATAAGCCAGAGGATTAGTGTGAGGGTTCAATGAGATAATACTTGAAACAGCACCTCACTAAACATTAGCAAGTCATAGAAGTAAGTCTTCACCAAGGATATGGGGCGTGTACGTTATTCCCGGAGGTGGCAGTGCCTCTTCTGGAACCCAGGGATGGGCCAGCACAATTCACTAGCCCTAGCACAGGGGTCAGAGCTGCCACCTCGATCCTCCTTCCAGCCATCAGGGATGGCTTCTGGAAAGGACTGAGCTTTTCTAGTGCTGCCGAGGTTGGGGTCCCAGCTGGACCCATCTGGGCCAATAGATGAACTCTGGGTCTGTGCAGGAATCATCCCCTTGCCTTAATTCTCCAATCAGGACACTAAGGACTGGACCCTGGGGTCTTATCCCTGCGCCACCACTTATTGGCGACTTGACCATGGCTCCATTACCTCTGTGAGCCTCAGTTTCCTCAACTAGGTAGTTCTCACTCAGAGTCATTCATGTAATTATGGTCAGATAGTGGCTGGACTGGAATCACCTTGAGGCACTCACAAAGCTGACAGTTAATGCTGGCATTTGGCTGGAACCTCATCTAGAACACCTGTACTTGGCCTCTGCATGTAGCCTGGGCTTCCTCACAGCGTGGCAGCAGAGTTTCCGAAATGAGTGACTCGAGAGAACAAGGTGCAAGTACATGACATTTTCGTGACCTGGATTTGGAAGTCACATAATGTCACTCCTGCTGTACTCTATTGGTCAAGGCAGTCACAAGGGAAGGGGACATAGACCTCATCACTCTGTAGAAAAGTGTTAATGCCACATTGTATGAAGAGCATGAGGGATGGGAAATAGTGTGGGAGCCATCTTTGAAAAATAAAATCTGCCATACCTACTGTCTTAGTTTCCTAGGATTGTCGAAACAAATTACCGCAAACAGAGGGGCTTAAAACAATGCAGATTGATTGTCTCACAGTTCTGGAGCCTAGAAGGCTGAAATCAAGGTGTCAGCAGGGCCACGTTCCCTGCAGATGCTCTAGGAAGAATCCTTCCTTGCCTCTTCCTAGCTTCTGGTAGTTGTCGACAGTCCTTAGCGTTCCTTGGCTTGTAGACACGTCCCTCCAGTCACTGCCTCTGTCTTCACATGGCATTCTCCCCATGTCTCTGTGCCCACATTTCCCTCCTCTTACAAGGACAACAGTCGCATTGGATTAGAACCCTCCCTAAACCAGGTGACCTCATTTTAACTTGATTACCTCTGCAAGACCCTATTTCTACATAAGGTCATATTCACAGATACTGGGGGTTAGGGCTTAAACACATCTTTTTGAGGGACACAGTTCAACCCACAATACCTACCTAGAATAAGATGAGACAATGAGCCTGTAGCTAGTTTTTTTTTTTTTTTTTAAGAGGTACTGGGGATTGAACCCAGGACGTCACACATGGGAGGCAGGCGCCCAACCACTGAGCTACATCTGCACCCCAATGAGAGTTGGTTTTTTCATTTGTTTGCTTTTTTAAGAGGTACCGGAGATTGAACCCAAGACCTCGTACATGGGTAGCAGACTCTCAACCACTTGAGTTACAGCCGCTCCCCTAGATATTTTTTATTATTGTTATTACTGACATAGTCCCACCTCCAGGAACACACAGTCAGACACACAGATGTACCTAAGCAGGAAGGTCCTGAGGCTCCTTGAGTCCTTTTCTCTCCTTCCTTCCTGTTCCCAAAGCAAGTTGCTCAGAATTACAGGGCCCACCCAGAGCAGCCAGGCCTTGAGAAGGGGAGGTCTGTGGGGAGCAGGACATCTTGACCTGGGAAGGGAGGAGGAAGGGACAGGTGATGGGAAGAAGAGGGAAGGGCTCCTGGACAGGAACAGATGGAGAGACTGAGGCCCCAAAGAGGTGAAATGTCTTGCCCAAGGTCCCACCCCCACTGAGTGGCAGATCCAGGATTGGAACCCAACCTGCCTGGCTCCTGTACCAAGAACTTCTTTTGGAATTTTTGTCTCACTGATGGACCTGAGTACCTGGGAATGGCAGCAGCCATCAGTGCAGTGGATAGTCCATTAGGTTGGGAATATCCAGGGTGAGATCAGGAGCTCAGATAGTCCGTCTGGGCCATTAGCCAGGACTCAGTTCCCAGGGAAGAGGATCCTCCTTGATCCCAGCATTGCCTGGGGATGGCATTTTGTTTCCCACCAAAAACTTCCTGTTCATGTCATGTTCTCAGTACAGATGATGCTGGAGAAAGGCCACTCAGGCGGCCAGGGCAGCAGGGAGGCAGTGGAAGCTGAACTGAGTGCACAAGGCCCAGGGGAGATGGTAGGCCCCACAGGCAGCCATTGGGGCTCTACCCCTTACCAGCTAGGTGACCTCTCTGAGCCTCAGTTTCCTTGTTTGTAAAACAGGGGAGTAACAATAATAGAGCCCTTGATGGAGGGCTGCTGTGGGAATGAAAATAGCCAGGGCTTGTAAAGCAAAGTGGTAAAGTGCCCGGCACATGAAAAGTGCTCAAAAAGCATTAGTAATGCTGCGGATTCTAAGACTGTGGGCTTCCCAGGGTTCCAGTTTGGGCAGCTCTAGGGCCCAGCTAGTCTCTTGGCAAACATTCATACAGAGCTGTGCAGATGTGAAAGGCTTGAGAGCCCTCCCACCCCACAGGAGCCTGATGAGACCTGCTGCCCCAGACCCTTCACTTCTCAACTTGCATTGCACTTGTCTTCATTTCCTCTCTCACATAGACGGTGGCTCCAGGAGGACATGGACCACTTTCTTTACCTTTAAATCCCCAGCACCTAATAGGTGCTTAATAAATATTTGTTGAACTAATCAACAAATGAATAAAACAGAAATTCACTTAACTACTCATCCACTGAACCGTTGTGTCGGTGTATCCATTCATTTATTTGCCTGCCATTCATTCATCTTTCTGTTCACCCATCTGTTTATTATTTTTTCATGCATCTTCATTCCATTCTTTTCATCTCGGTTCATTTACTCAGCCCAAACTCATCATCCATCCATTTATCCATCCATATGTCCCACCCTTCTTGTCACTGCTCCCCCATTTGGCCCAGCACCAGCAGCAGGACCAAGTGGACCCCAAATGGGCAGTGCCTAGATGCAGGAGGTCTTGGCAGGGCTCAGAGTGGGTGTGTACCCAGAGGTGGGCAAACAAGTACTGCGCTTCCCTCAGAGGTGGGGAAGTTGCCAGCAGGCTGGGTGGAGGTAGGAAGGGTTGGCTGTTCCCCAGGGCTAGCAGAGGGGTGGTCCCACAACTGGGGTGCCCAGCCTGGCTCTCCTGGAACAGGGCAGTGGTCTTCTGGGGCAGAGTCCTTTTCCCCCTCCCTGCCTCTTTCTTTCCTCTGACCAGAAGAGGGGCTGCTGGGTTGGGGGAGGGATGTGTGTGTGTGTGTTGTGGGGTATGGGGTATGCAGAGCAGACCTGGGCAGTCCTTTGCCAACCACCCTGTACATTTCCAATAACTGTTCTCAGCCATACCCACTCTAAGCAACTGCAGACACCCAAAAGGAAAAGATAAATCAACACATGAGATGGGATTCAGAAAAACAACAGAACCAGATTTGCACAGGGGTGCCCCTGGCACATATGGTGCCCCCAGCGCCCCCCCACCCCAGCTGGCCTCACCTGGAGGGGGGCCCTGTGCCTGTGCTGTTGTAGGGCAATCCCCAGAGACCCTGATTCAGCGGCTCTGTGCTCCTGTTGCCTCTCTCAGCTTCCTTTCATTTCCCAGTCATCAAACTCCAGAGGCTGCTCCCTGTTGCCATGGCAACAGGCTGTATCTAATTAGCCGTTCTTAATGAAGCTTGCAGCAACAGCAGAGCCTGTGGCATCAAGCTCCACCCCCCTCCCTGGGCAGGGGCCTCTGGTGAGCTCTGCCTTCTGGGTATCCACATGCCTCTGGATTTTTCCTCCACAGTACCATGTTCAAACCCTGCCTCCTCCAGGAAGCCTTCCTTGACTGTGTCTCACCCCCACCTCCCAACCGACAGAGGTGACTCCCTCTGCTGATCCCCATGAGAGGAGGCTCCTGCGTTGCCTGGGAGCTCTTGGAGGCCAGCCAGGGTGATTCATCTCTGCAGGGCCTAGCTCTGCGGCAGCTAGTGAGGGAATGGATGCACCTTACTAACAAGCCTGAGTGATGCACTGCTTCCCACTCACAGGCAATTGGAGCCCAAGGTCATGTAGCTCTAGAGGGGGTCAGATGGGGGTGGAGGTATTCCTAGAGGAAGTCAAATGTGGGTTAAGTATCTACAGTGAATCAAGAGGTGGCCCAGGGGTGAGGCCCTCAGCCACCACTGCAGGTACTAGTGTGGGATTATCTATGAGACCCGGCTATCTGGATGGACTATAGTGTGTGTCCATCCTCCCTGTTCAAACTATCACTCAGTCGATTGGTCTGGCTGCTCCAAACCTTCTGGCCACATGCCCAGCCCAGAGAGGAGGAGGAGGAACAGGCCCCTCCCCCAGGGAAGCACACATCCCTCTGTTGGGAGGGGAAGAAGCAGATGGTCTCGCTGTAATTATTCATTCCAGCTGGAGGCAGAAGAGGGCAAAGGCCTTGGGGCCCCCTGGAGGACCTTCCCTTCTGCCTCCCAGGGGCTCTAGGCCTTGAAGGCGCTGTGCTGCCAGGGCATCAGAAGCACCTGGAAGGAAGGCTGGTTAAGGCACAGATTGCTGGGCCCCACCCCAGAGTTTCAGATTTGGGAGTGGGGAGAGGGTTAAGCATGCGCATTTCTAACACATTCCCAGGAGCTGTTGCTGATTGGTTCAGGGGTCATACTTTGAGAGCCACTGCTGTAGAGGGACCAGAAGCGGTTTGTGCAGAGCACACAATTATGCTTTCATTCATTCATTCTTTCCACATACTGACCCAACACTTACTCTGGGTCAGGCCTCTTGCGGGACCCAGGGAAGACAGGTGGGTTAATTGAGTGTTCTTTCATTTAGGCAACATAAACATTCAGAGCACTGATCCTGTACCAGGCTCTGGCCCTCCAGTGCAGCCCCCACGGGAGTACCCCTGCCCCCCGTCTGTGTGGTCACTGCTCTGGGATTGGCTGCCACGTGGTGGTCATGCTGGTTTTCAACTTGCTGCCCTCTGTGTTTATTTTCATTGTGGGCTATTTGAGATTATCTGCTGGGGAGTTAAAATTTTAATGCAGGATGTTTGGGACTCTCCGAGGAAGCCAGTGCTTGGCTGGGGGTGGGGAGTGCGGACCCAGCTGGTTGAGGGCTGAACTGGGGCCAGCAGGAGGGGTTGATCGTGTGCCAGGGGCTACCAGGGAAGCCCAGGGAACTGCTTGGGCTGGTTTGCCTCTGAGATGGTGACTGCAGGGCACAGCGGAGAAGGGAGGAGGAGGAGCTACGTGGGGACCGGTTTATTCGCCAGCACCCACTATGTGCAGAGCACCGTGGTTTACAGAAGGAACAAGGATCCTGCTTCAGGGAGTCTCCTGGGAGCAGATGGGAATCTCTCTAGTAATCATCAAATGTATAATTACAAACTGTGATGCCTGGTTAAGGAAAACAGAATCTCTGAGAGCAACAGAACAGGTGCACTGACGTAATCTGAGGATCAGGGAGGCCATCCCTGAGGAGGTGACATTGGAGCTGAGATTGCTTAAAAGGAAAGGAAAACACATTTCTAGGAGGGAGGAGAGCATCACCAGGAGCCTGGCATCTCCCTGGGATTTGGGGAAGTAGGTCTGAGGCTCTTGCTTGGAGACCTCCTGAAGCAGTGTGGGGGTGGGGTATAAGTGCCTGAGCCGGGCCACAGCAGGAGGAGTGGGGTGGGGTGGGGAGGGGCAGAGCTAGAACCTTTCCCCACCCTTACCAACCTTCCCAGGTACCACCCTAGCTGGATGGGGTGGGGGCGGGGGCGGGGATGACCCACATGCCTTCCCATGGAATCCCCCCTCCCGCCATCAGGCCCATGTGCTGCCCCCCTGGGCGGGAGGACAGTGTTGCCAGCAGTGTGTATGTGTACCCATCCCTAAACATCTGTGTCTGGGCGTGGTGCCTGCTTCTACCACTGTCATAGTTGTGTGAACACGGCAGTGCTCAGGAGTGCACAAGCATGTGTCACTGTGTGTGGCCATGGGTCAGGTCCACGTGTGTCAGGGTTCACGTCTGCGTGGGACTATGCTCATGTGGGTGTACTTGGGTCTGAAATCAAGGCTCGAGGGCAGATTTCCATATACTGGACCTGTTCTGGGCAAGTATGTGCGTGCCTCTGTGTGTGCCTCCGTGTCTCCTCGGAACTTGGATTCTGTGTGTGCCCGCGTTAGGTATAGGTGTGTATGGAAAGTGTGTCACCGCGCGTACTCGCCTTTGTCCACGAGTGTGCGCCGACTAGAGTCCTCGGAGGGGGATGGGTCCGCGAGCGCATGCTTCTGAGGGGGGCGGTAGGGGGGAGGGAAGATGCGAGGTCTGGCCGTCCTGGGCGTGTTGGGGTAGATCGGGCTGCGCAGACAGGGGCTGGTGGGGGTGCCGAGGGCGGGGTCCCTTTCCCCAAGCGGCGCCGCGCGCGCAGGGCTCGCCAGGCGCACTCGCTGCGCGGAAGAGGCAACAGCGCCGCCACCCGCCCGGCCGCCGCGCTTAGATCGACGCTGAAACTGAGACCACGGCCGCTGCCGCCACCGCGGTCGCCGCCGGGCTGAGCCTCCCGGGAGGGAGTGAGGGTGGGAGGGGGCCCGCCGACCCTGCGTCGACCCCTGTCCCCGCGGCCGCCTCCTCGGCGCCCGGCGGCTGGTCGGCCGCATGCTGCAGATGGTGAAGACCCTGGCCCAGTTCACCATCGCGCTGGAAGACATGCGCGATCTGGGCCAGGCCGCCGCCTCCGGGGAGCCCGCCGGGAGCAGCGGCGCCGACGTGGAGGAGCCGGGGGAGGTCCAGGTACAGAGAGAGGGAGGGGCAGCCGGATCTTGGGTCAAGGCCTGGAACTCAGCTGACCCAGATTGGGGGAGGCCTGGACAGATGATGGAGCACAGGGCCTAGCACTATGATCAGGCACACCAGCCGGCTGACCGTGGCTGGGGGCTCTGTGACTCGAGATGGGGGCAGGGAGATGGAGGGGCCCTGGCAGGGAGTGGTGTGAGGATGCAAAGTGGATGGCAAGAAGGGCTGGCTACCAAGCTGGGGTGGGGACCTGCATCCTGAGACCTGGCCTTCACAAGGCCTGATGGCACAGCTTGTGATATGGGGCCAGATGCCCCCTGGGGCATCCTGGGTCCATAGACTCAAGAAGGGGGAAGGGTTTTCCAGTCTCCCTCTCTGGACTGGGGCAGCCCCCAGGTCTATATATTTGCAGGGGGTGTAGCTGAGTTTGCTCCCCCCTTGCCAACCTCTCCCTGCTGCTGGACCTGCTGGGCCATGAAGGTGTGCTGTGGTCAGAACCAGGAGGTGGTGTCCCCATTCCTGGTCCAGTGTGTGTCCCCCTGTGGAGGAGGAGGCTCCCAGGGGCCGTTTCCGTGTTTTTGTGGGTCTTTCTGGGCCTGACAGGTTGGCTCCCCCTGACTCCACTGGGGCCTGTGGTCCTGGTTTTCTTCCTGTACTGTCTCTCTCTCTCTCTCTCCATCTCAAGGGCTTGGCTCTCAGCTGGGTTTCTCAGCCACATTTTTTGTCTCTTTATGGTGTGTCTTGACCTTCAACGGGGTCTCTGTGTACATGTATCTCTGTCTTCATGCTGTGCGTCTCTTGGGGTCTCAGTCTCTGGGTGTGCTGCCCCAATCATGCTAGTGGGTGAGACCCCCCCAGCCCCTCCCCCCCTCAGTGCCCTGTGTAGTGAGGCTCTGGGGATGGTGGGGCTGCTGAGAGGTAAGGAGCTCTAGGAGGGGCCTCCAGGGCTGTCCTGCCCGGAATAGGTGGGCCTGTGACCTGGTTGACAGCTGAGCCGCCCATCTCCCGCTTCCAGGGCCCTGTTCTCCCCACCCCCACCTACACTCACACCCGTGTCTGGGCACGTGCAGGAGGGTGCTCGGTGCAGTGACAGGGAGCTGGCCTTGTTTTCTGTGCCTCCACCTGACAGCTGAGTGACAGCCCACTGTGCGTTTAAGCAGAGAGGAGGCTGCGAAAGGCAGGCGATGCAGCATCAGCCTCCCTGCGTTACCTCAGCCCTCCTGGCCATCAGGCCCAGCACCAGCCCTGCCTCCCTCAGGAAGCCTCACTGACCATGACCCTCACTCTTCCCAGCTGGGCCTGGTCAGGGTGGGGGTGGGGTGGGCAGAGAGGGCAGCTGTGCAGCCTGGGCCGAGCTTGGCCTGGTCCTCCTCCCAGGGAGCTCCCTGTGCAGCAGGGGAGACAAGTGTAGATAACTGGCCTCACTGAGGTAGAAGAAGAATGGACGTTGAGCAGAGAGAGCTGCTCTGCTCCCCGCCTCCTTGCTTTCACAGTGCTGGAAGGGAGGTATTACTGGTTCCATTTCACAGAGGAGGACATGGGAACACCCAGCCAGAAAGAGTGGAACTGGGGCCTTGGGGCCCACGGCTGCCCTGTCCATCTGGGTCAGAACTCCTAAGATGCAGCGTGAGGTGGCTGGAAGACTGGTCCTGGCCCTGTCAGTTCCTGGTTGTGTGACCTTGGACAAGTCACATCACCTCTCTGACTCCTGATGTTACCTGTGAAGTGGGGATGGCGACTCCAAGTCATACTGCTGTGAGCGTGAGGCTGAAATGAAGCCATGTTTGTGAAGTGCTGAAATGCCCCCTGGGGACGGGGGAGATTTGGGGGACTGGGGAGAATTGGGGGACTGGGCGTGCCCTTGGGAGGCCCCTCTGGCCCCCAGGATGCTCTCACGCTCTCCATCCTAGGGTGTGCCTAGCTCATGCTATTTCCTACCAGCAGCTGCCCTGATTTTTTTTTTTTTTCCCACTCTTTCATCCAACCTTTATTGAACATATTTACTAAGCACTTCGATAGTATCAATAAACATTGCTTCAACTATTAAAAGAGAGCTTTTGAACTGGGGCATGAACAAATGAAGTAGACTGTTTAATAGCAGAATGAATAGTGCTATTTTTAAAAATACACAGATGTTTAAAAAGTATCTGCCTAAGTCCTTAGAGAGACAAATTATTGGACGATAGCAAAAGGAGTGATGTATAGAGTAGAGACAACTTGGAAACTCAAAAGAATGTGCTGAGTAGTTCAGCGATAATCTTTCTTAATCTCCTGATTCCAGATACATAAACCAAAGTCAATTTCTAGTAAAACATTTTTTTCTAAAGACAGTCAAAGACTTTCAAGAGACTTTTCTAAAAGACAGTCTTTGACAGTCAAAGACAGCTCAAGATCAATACCCAGGTGCCCTGATTTTTAAAGGCCTCGGAAGCATTGAGGGAAGATGGTCTGTTGTAACTGGAAGCTCTGAACCAGGGCCTGGTGGCTTCTCACCTGATCAGTGGAGCATGGGGCTAGCAGAGGGGGGGTGAGCCAGCCTCCTCCTCTCCTCCAGGGGGTGTCATTCACACCCTCACCTGTGAGTTCCTAGCAGAGAAGTCTACTTTTCTGTGTGTGCCTCATTGTGGGGTAGGTTTGGGGGACAGACCTGACTCCTGAGTCCCTGGGTCAGGGCAGGGGGGACCTTCTGCATTCCACAAGCAGAGGGGTAAGTGGTAGCTGAGTCAGGCAGGCCACCCAGGCCTAGGGCTTCAGGTCTCCTGGAGACCCAGGAGCTCCACTTAGCAGATGCTGAGCCTGGGCACAACCTTGAACAGGACAACTCCACTGGAGTCCCTGCCCTGAGAGCCTCCCAGGGCTGGGGGTTGGAGGGATGCTACAGACGTGGACATTCACCCTAGCATTGCCATGTGCAAAGAGGTCCACTCGGATCAGCAGGCCTCGGTGCTGTCAGTTCATGCTTGGGCTGGTCTGAAGCCTAGAGGGGGAGCAGAGAGGGGAAAGTAAGCCCCTGAGATCTGGGCTTAGTGGTTAGGGGTTGTATAAGCCAAGGTTCTCCAGAGAACAGAACTGTCAGGATGTGTGTGTGTATACATACACACACACAGATTAGCAAGTTTGAATTTTCTAAGTGCCACAAGTTGGAAACACGGGTGAAAGTTTCGATGAATTCCCCAGGAGAAGCTGGCTGGCTGAAGGAGAGGTAGAATTTCTTCTTTCTGACTGCTGAAATCATCAGTTCTCTCTTTAAGGCCCTCAATTGATTGGATGAGACTTGTCTCAGTGCTGAAGGCAGTCTCCTAGGTTGATCGTAGATGTAATCAGCCATCAATGCAATTGACTGACTAATGTTCTAAATCCACGAGATACCGTCACAGTAACAATTAGGCCAGTGCTTGTTTGACCAAACAACAGAACACCATAACCTAGCTAACTTGGCACATGAACCTAACCATCACAGGGTTTTGCCCAGTGTCACTCCAGGGGCTGTGAGGGGTCAGTGAGGAAATCTGGGAATTGAGCCCCTGCCAGGGAATGAAGGCTGTTGGGGCTGGTGCCATCTGGGAAGGAGTGGTCCAGAGCCCATGGGGCTGGTAGGGAAGAGGGAGGGTATCCCCAGGCTGGCTCCCAGCAAAGCCTTCCACAGGGCAGGGTTTTCCCTGATAGGGATGAGCCTCTTGTCCCTGGGGGTGTGGGAACAGAGGCCAGGTGATCCCTTGGAGACTCTATAATTCAGATCTCTCAGCCCAGGCTTCCAGCGAGGCCCCTCCAGTGCCCTCATAGGCCCCTTGCTTCTGGGCTCTGTGTCCTCCTGGGCCTAGGGGTGCCTGTACACAGAGCCCTGCCCCAGCTGTGGATATGCCACTCCTGGATTATCTCTGTGGGGACTGAGCTCTTGTTCCTCAGGATGGAGGCAGCGGGGCCAGTGTCCCTGCCCCAGCTCTGGTGTCTTGGGTTCAGTTACATAAGCTTTCTGTGCCTCCTTTTCTCCTTCCTTGATGTGGGGAGAAAACTGATATCTACCTCACGGGGTGGTTGGGATGACTACATAATGTGTGTGTGATGCTTAGACAGGGTGCACATAGTAGGGTTCAGTTGACCTTTTCTAATGAGAGAACTGGGACATGGGGTGACAGTGTCTACTCTCAGGGATGGTGTGAAGCCCACCCAGGCAGGGCATATCCCCAAAGTATAGAGCCTGAAGGTGGGGTTTCCAGTGTGTGGTGGAGGGTGGACTGGAAGCAGCCTCCTTTGCAAACATGAGATGTTACTGATTTTTTTAGGAGCCCAGCAGGGAAACCAAGAAGTTACTAGGAGATCTCCAGATGTGCCATCAGCCATGGTGGGGGCGGGATAGAAGGGGCAGACTGGGGAGGGGTGTTGGGACCTTTTGTGCCAACGCCTGGCAGAGTGGAGGTCCAGGGTGCCTCAGGGAAACAGCCAGGATCCCACGTGGCTTCAGGAAGGGTCAAGGCGCTGCTCACCCTCTGCCCTCTTTCCCCCTAGGACATGCGGAAGCACGTGACCATGACCCTGCTGGACACGGAGCAGTCCTATGTGGAGTCGCTGCGCACCCTGATGCAGGTGAGGCTTGTGGCCATTCTGGGCCCCTGGGGCAGCCATGCTGCGTAGGACACCTTCAGTCGGGCAGGGACAAATGCAGGCCAGAGAGGAGAGGAGTGACCTGGGGTATACCACCCCTCCATGGAGAAGTCCCCACATGGCTGTCTCAGAGGAGGAGGAAGCCCCCTCCTCCCATAGCCCCTCTGGTGTGCCCCTTCCATCCACAATTTCATTCAGTGATTGGGAAGATATCTGTTGAATGGAATTAAATGTTGCGCACCTACTGTGTGCCAGGTCCTATTCCAGCACAGGTGGCATGGGGATGAATAGGAGACAAGCCCCTGCCACAGGAGCTCACATCCTGTTGGGGCCTCGTTGAGTTTGTGAGCCCTCTGGAAGCGTTGAGGCTCAGGTGTCCCCTGGAGGAGGTGCTGGCTTCCGCCAATGCCTGTGTTCTCAGTGCAGGAGCAGCATGTGCAAAGTTGAGGAAGGAGAAGGCCTGGCACGTTCAGAGGTTCATGTAGCCAGCATAGAACACAAGGAGGTGGTCCCACTGTGAGGTTGGGGAGCCAGCATTGTGGGGGCCTGGAGTACCAGGAGGAGGGTTTGGACTCTGCCGAGGGCCCTGGGCAGCTAGCGATGGACTTTGAGCAGGGGACTTGTGTAGCCTGTTTCCTACTTTATGAAGTCCATCTGACTGCTGGGAGGGTGAGTGGTAGAAGAAGAGGCCAAGGCAGGGAGAGGGAGGAGAGGCAGGGCCCAGGGCGGAGGCTGCAGGGAGGGAGAATTGGACACAGACGTTCAGCGGGTGGGCTTTCAGGCCAGCCCAGGTATCTGGTCGGATGTGCAGAAGCCCAGGATGATCCTGGGCTCCTGGCCTGGGTGATGAGGTGCTGGGGGGCCCTTCCTGGGAAAGATGTGGCACAGGGAGGAGTGGGTCTGGGGAAAGGTGGTGAACTCAGGTTCAGAGATGTGGATTCTGGGGAGGCGCAGGAGGTCTGGGTGCGCAGGTGGGTCTGCAGCCCGGGATGGGCTGAAACGGGACCTGGGGAGCCATGCTCCAGCCACATGGTCAGAGTAAGGGAAAAGGTAGAGCCCTGGGGAATTTCGGAGTATTTGTCATTCGTTCGTTCGTTCATCCACAAGTCTGCATCAAGCACCTGTGTGCCGGGCCATGTGCTCTGTGAGGATCCTGCCT
>JAQZBX010085354.1:0-13139 GCA_029593785.1 Cabassous unicinctus
TTTAATCCATTTATATTTAAAGTCACTAGTGATAATGCAGAACTTTTTTCTGCCATTTTGCTATTTATTCTTTTTGAATCTTATACCTTTCTTGTGCTTCAATTCTTCCATTAATACCTACTTTTATATTTACCTGATTTTTTGTGTTGTACCATATTTCTATCTAGATGTATTTTTCATATATTTTCCTTGTGGTTACCATGGGGTTAAAATTTAATATCCTAAATATATAAAAATCATATTTGGTTTGATTCCAACTTAACTTCAATAGCATACACATACACTTATCCTATAACCCTCCATCCCCCCACATTCTTTGTACTTGTTGCCATTTATATCTTTGTGCATTTTATGTCCCAGACCATAGATTTGTCATTACTTTTCATGCATTTGCATTTAGCACCTTGTGACAGTTTGAAGTTATTTTATGAATCTCAAAAACATGTTCTTAAACTAATCTATTCCTGTAAGTATGATATCCTTTGATTGCTTTAGATTAACTTTAGATCACTTGATTAGATTGCTTTGGATTCGACTACATCAGTGAGGCATAACTCAGATGGAGTCTCTACCCTCTTGCTGGTTCTATTATAAATGGAGACACAGAGAGAAAGAAAGCTGCCATATATGATCCTGCAACGTGAGAAAAAGGACTCTAGGTTCACTCACAGCTGAGCTCAAGGAGAGAGACACCAAGAGGCCCAAAGAGCTGAGGCACAGGGAGAGATGAGTCAAATGCTTGATGCCTCACAACTAAACTTGGGAAGATAGCAGAACAGCCAAGACTGAGAGAAAAGATCCAGAAAGAGACAAGCCCTATGCTTGGTTGCCCACAGCTGAGCTCCAAGAGATGGTAGATTCTGGAGGGGAAGGCAGAGATCAGCAGCCATCTTTGCCATATGGACACGAAGATCAACAGTAGCTGACTTTGGTGAGAAAGCATCTTTGATGGTGCTTTGATTTAGACATTTACATTTTACGGCCTCAGAACTGTAAGCTTTTACCCCAAATAGATTCCTTTTATAAAAGCCAACACATTCCTCATACTTTGCATCAGCAGCCCTTTGGCAAACTAAGACACACCTATAGGAAGTAAGAAGTGGAGTTACACACCAAAAAATATGAAACAATAACTGGCATTTATAATTACCAAATGGTTATTCTTTATGTCTAGTAGCCTTTCAGTCTGAAGAACTCCCTTTAGCATCACTTGTAGGGCAGATTTAGTGGTGATCAACTCCCTCAGCTTTTGTTTATCTGGGAATGTCTTAGTCTCTTACTATTTTTGAAAAAAGTCTCACCATTATCTTTCAGCACTTAAAGTATTTCAACCTACTACCTTCCTGCCTTCATGTTTTCTGATGAAAAATCAGCACTCAATCTCATCAGGACTCCCTTGTACATAACATGTTTTTTCTTTGGCAGCTTTCAGAACTCTCTCCATGTTCTTAGTGTGATCAATATATGATGGAGTGCATTTTTCTTCATGTTTATCCGTTTGGTGCTCTCTAGTCTTGGATGTGAATATTCCTTCTGCCCTTTTCTCTTTCTTATCCTTCTGAGACTCCCATCTTGGTATGCTTGATGATGTCCCACAGGTATCTTAGGCTAGTTTCACTTTTTAGGATTCTTCTTTTCTTTCTGCTCCTCAGCCTGACTCACTTCAGTTGTCTTGTTTGCTGATTCTTTCTTCTGCCAGTTCCAATCTGCTGTTGAAACCCTCCAGGGCATTTTTCATTTTGGTTTCTGTGGTCTTCAACTCTGGTAATCCTGTTTGGCTCCTTTTTTAACATTTCTGTCTCTTTACTAAGATCCTCATATTGCTCATTCATTGTTTTCCTGATGTCCTTTTGTTCTTTCTCTGTATTTTCCTTGATCTCCTGGAGCATTTTTAAGGTCATTTTTTAAGTCTTTGTTCTGTATGTTCACACTCTGGTCTTCCTTGTTGGTGATTTCTGTATTTTTATCCTTTTCCTTTTGATGGGCCATCATTTCCTGTTTCTTTGTTTATCTTGTACTTTTTTGCTGCACACTGCACATTTTAATATTTTAAAATGTTAACTCTGGGGTTTATTCCCTGAGATATATGTTTCTTGATTTTGTAACCAGCTGGTGATATGACAGTGATTTTCTTATATGTCAAACATCCTATCAGGGAAGTCTGCCCATGGTGAATGCAAAGTACAGATTTCTCCCTATCCTTTCTGGGCCTGTGTCTTGTCCTGTGCATGTGCTTGTAGGTTGCTTTGCATTTCCTCTGTTTATAGGTGCTTGAATGGCCCCTTTATTTCCCAAGAGACAGACCTTCTCCCTCTTACCAATGTTTAAAGCAGGTAATCTTTTGTCCCAGGCTTTCTGCCTCAGTAGTTTCCTATACTGCTCTCCTCTTAGTCTCAAGATGTTTTTTCTGGAGGGCAAATTGGAGGAGGGGTGGCGTGGGGGGACATGGCAGGGAGAAGTATTCTCAGTCACTCTTTCCCAGCTGGAACAAGAACCAGGGACCCATGAAGGAGGAGCAGATGAGCTCCACCCTGCCCTGGGGAAGGAATCAGGAAGGGCACCAGGAGATTGTTCCACAGCTCCCCATTGGTGCACTTTCTTGACCCACCCAGCAAATGCAGCCCTTGAACTATGCCCCCCTTCTGTCCCCCACAACCTTAAGGAAGCATGCTGTCTTTAATTCTTCTCAGCCACCTTTGTCCAGTAGGTTGGAATAATGGCTGCCCTTGGAGTGGCCCCCAGCCACCTGAATCGCTAATCAAAAGCCATGATCAGCCATCGGCCATGTCCACCCCTGACATTGGGAAAGTGGATTTTTGTGTCCCTTTCTGTTACCAGTAAGCAAGCCAGGGGCTAGACCCCATGGCAGCCTGCAGCAAGAGTCAGGTATTGGATAAATGCCCAGTTTAACTGCAGAGAGCAATGTCCTAGTCTTTATTCTAATTTACCAGCCCCTTCCTCCCATTCTTCCCTGGATGCGTTTCAGTGCTTTACTGGATTCTGGAGTTTCAAAATAATTGTTTCAAACAGTTTCTGTCTGTTCGATAGCTGTTTTCAGGGAGAGACTTAATCCTGGAGCTTCCTAATCCACTATATTCCCACACTTCTCCCCTATAGGTTCTTATTAACATGCTTCCAAAGCCAGACAGTGTCACTTCTGCCTCATTCCACCGGCCAGCCCAAATTAAGGGCAGAATACACTAGGCTTAAATTCCAGGAAGCATATTTCATTGACTAAGGAGTTATCTATGCCATCCTTTGCCAACACTGTCTCCTGCCATGATCAGATGGGAAAAGAAACAAACCAAAAGCTCCTTTTTGTAGAAGCCTCTGCCTTTTTCCAGCCCTCAAAACTTGGGACAAAATTGTCTATTAAGGAGGAAAGTTGAGATATTTAATTAGGATTTGGAAACTCAGAACAAAGACAAAAGGCTTTCCAAGGCTGAAGAAGTTAAGCAACATAACGACAAGTAAGAAGTTTAAAGAAATCATCACCTCATCTGCTTCCCTGGTCTTAGATGAATGGAATTTGGACACCAGAATGTTCATTTCTTTCCAAAAGTTTTCCCTGAAGGAAACGTTCAAGTGTCAAATATTGTGTAAAAGTACATTACGTTTTTCTTGTTTAATGAAGTCAAACCAAGAAATAAGCCCAATGACTGCTGATGCCTTTCTGCTAAAAGCTCTTTTAAACTCTTTGTGAAAGAGGTCTCAGAGGAAAAGGAAAGAAGAGGCCTCTCCCTCCCACTGTCTTCTGGCCTCCCCCCATTTTCTGGAGGAACAGAGCGAAAGCCACGGATTTTCACAAGCACGCCCAAGGACTCACAAGTTAGAGACTGAACTGCATTTGGACTCTGAGTCACATTACCAAGCCAGATGTTTTCTTTTTCTGAAATGATTCTCTATCCCTTATCTTTCCCTCCCATTCATAAGTGGGATAATTAAAATTGATTGAGCACCCACTGGACATAAGGTAATATAGTCAGTGTTTCTTCCAAAAATCTCTTATCTTCTTTTTGCCACAAAGCAGGGGCTAGAAATAGACAGTCGCCTTCACTGGTATTTATCTGTGGATCACAGCGAGGTGGTAAAGGTAGTGAGGAAGGTCACAAATACGTTTAGTACAGACTGCTCGTTTATTTCTTTAGTCTCATCCACATAAGCCCTCAAACATCATCTCTGGACACAGTAACAGGATATTTCTGAGAATTGTTTGGAACATATAGAATGTGCATCTGTACTTCATACTGCCTCTTTCTGCCCAGTCACTTCTTACTTTGGAACACCTGCCCTTTTTGTACTTAGTGGAACTGTCCCTGCCTCCTCCAGTTTAGGGATTAGCATGTGACCAAGCAAACCAAAGAAAGTATTCCATTCCCTAGCCACAGCAAAGCTAGCCTCAGAACCAAGCTGAGTCAATCAGATTTCTTTCCCAGGATCTATATAGATTCTGGGAAAAAACAGATCTCTCTCTTTAGGGCAATGTAAGCTGGAAGCTCCCAGGGGACATCTATGGCACATGTGGAATAATCCAACACAGAGGAAAGCAGAGATGAGATCTGGATGGAAAAGGGCAGAGTTCTGGGCATCATTTGAACCTCTGGCTCCAGCCACATCTAAAGCCACAATTCCATTGAACTTTTCAGTTATATGGGTTGGTATTTCCCCCCTTTTTATTGAGCTATTTCAGGTTGGGTTTCTGTCCTTTGTAGCTATAGAGCCCTGACTAATATACAATTGCTTTAGGTCAAGCCAAACTGAAGCATTTTGCCTACATAATAGCACAATCAGTAAAGAACTAGAAGGATCCTTCAGTCTGGCAGCACCTTGGGGATGAGTTGCCAAAATCCTGCAGCCAGGAGAGCTATTGAAGCATTTCAGCTACCAAGTGAGAAAACCAGCCTGGGCATTTGGGGGTCTTTTTTTTCCAGTCTAACTACCCTACTATGTCAGTCAGGGTTCCAGGGACTGGATCCCAGGGTCCCACCCCATATGGTTTAAACAAATATATTTTAATAAATTGATTACTTAAGGAGGGGTGAACAAGGTTACCAAGGGATAGGGACCCAGAAACTAGCCACAGCAGGAAGTCTTTACCACCCATGTGTTCCCAATGCTCAGAGAGCTCTTGAATCTGGGAGAGGCGCTCAGCAGGGGCTGTGACCATGGGAGGGAGAAGGGAAGGGACCACCCAAGCCCTCCGTCCTTCCACCCTCCATCTCCTGCCAGGACCTCCCACTTGCCAAACCCAACTGGAAGCTAGCTGGCAAAGGGGCCCAGAGATGAAGCCATAAACAGTCAGCCCGTCAGAGAGAAAGCAGTGCAGAGAAGCACACAGAAAGATCGGGGTTAGGAGACAAGAGACAATAACCAAGGCACCTACTCACCTGACCCCTCCCTGCCTCCTTTTTTTCTTTTTTTGGTAAAAATCATATAATACCATTAAAATTTCATTAGAAAAAAGAAGGGAAAGCACTTTTTTGACCCTGCATGCCTTAGTACAACAAGGTTGATTTTCCAGAATTCCCTTCCGGCCTTTGTTCCTATGAATCTGTAACATTTCTTCTGAGATTATTTTCAGATATAAAGTAGGTCATTCTTCCCTCTACCATTATCACATAAACCGTTTTGTTCTGTATTTTCTAACTTGTTCCCTCAACAGCCTTATATACTGAGGATACAGAAAGAAGTAGAAAGGACTGTGGATGCTCTGAAGCCTGGGTAGAGAATTACAGAAATCCTAAAGGTTTGATGTTCCTCACACTCTTTGAAGAACAAATGCACCCAAGTGTACGGTCTTTAACAAGATGAATACACATGCTAGCATGTTTTGCTTTGTTTTGTGCATTCACAACATAAATCTTCAAGCAGGCATTTCTCCTTAATACGTACAGGACACAGGAAATTGTTTTCTGGCTATAAAAATGCATTAACAGCTCCAAAGGGGCAATTACACCATGTATTGTAAATGCGTATTAAGACTAATACACCACACTTATCTAAATCTCAATGAATTCAGGGCTGTGGTATCACAAGTCCAAAGGTGATTCAGATTAGTTTTAAAAAATGAGACCCCAGGGGGAGAGGGCTTTCCTTTGTTGTATCAATTACAATGACACAGGTATAAAGAAAAACCCCTTCTGATCCCATTTTGCCCCTTTCACAAAAAGCCTCAGCACCTAGGATGAGGCTGTATGCACCAAGAAGCGTTTATGCCAGTCCATTCCCATGGTGAATTTCCACAAGCTCTTGCTCACGTTAGTCTCGCGCATTCAGAAATCACTGTGTCTCACGCAGACAGCAAGTCAATTACTGAGGCTATCTGCCTGGTGTTAGAGTAGACTTTATTTATCACCCTTGTTATGGCTGGGATAGGGAGGACCCTAACCATCATGTGTGAAATCAGATTCTTCTGTTGCATTACAAATCTCATTGGATGCAGTGAATTTGCTTTATTCGAGCCCATTCTGGATTAACGGGAAGGAAAATATGGATTTTTTTCATCCATATAAACAATGAAGACTTGTTAGAGACTTGTTTCTGATGTTTATGGATTTCTCTTTAGTACATACAGCATACAAAAAATTGTTTTTAAGCAATAAACAATAATTGTATTTGGGGACACAGAGGTACCAGTGCCATATTACATTCAGCCTGTTGATAAATTTCGGTGGCCTATTTTTTTTTTCTCATGCAGACATAAAACTACAAACACAAACAATAAATGTTCCTTCTTCCATTGCAACCTTTTCCTCCTCCACTTTATTTCCCGCTACCTTTCTCGATTGCTATTACCTTTTTAAATTGTTAAATATAAATACTCTACAATGAATGCCGGTAATTAGGTTGTCTGGTTCCCTTCAAAAACTTGTTAGAAAGAGAAAGTCTTTTAATCTAAAGTAAACTAACAGAACTAGAAATCAATTAGAAATTAGTCATATATCCTGGGTAAAATTATTTATGCTAAGCCATATGTTACTGTAAAAATAATATACATTTTTACTGACTATCATAAACATAAAATAATTAAGAATAAAAAGGAAGATATTAACCCTTAATAGAATCCTTTTGCCAAGATTAATTAAATTTTCTCTTTTATAGTGCTGAACGATAACCCAGGGTCTCTGTTCCATATATGAAGTGCAAATCCTCTTTTACAGTCTTTCCTGAGTTCTTTCCTCTGCCCATTCCCAACCCCATCCCTCTTGCAAATAATGTTGCTCTTTGATTTATATTACCTTCAGCACTGTCTTCTCCTTCTCTTTCTACTCTTCTCCCTTTTTTAACTTTTTCTCTTTCCCTCTTCTTACAACTTTTTTTTCCTTTTAGTTAAAAACTGGAGATCCATCGAAACTCTCACTAAGCATGCGGCTCACCCTCCGCACTCTGTTCTCTGTTCCTTTTTTCTTCTCCTTTTTTTTCTTTCCTCTCTTCGGTATCCAGCCCTCTTACAAAATGTGTATTGTTTAAGCTACGTGAAAAAAGCCCTAAGCTGTAGACAGAAAATACAGTGCATTTTAAGTTCTTTTTCACTTTCCTTACTTTTTCTATTAGCAAGGCCATAAGGGTCAAAATGGACCAACCCTGGAGTGCACTGTCACCCCACTTAGAGACCTTTGGATTCAACCTGAATACTGAATACTGAATATCTGGTTCCAGTGGTGAACACAAGAATGTAGTAGAATTTCACAACACCTCTTTTGGGAATAGGGCATTTATATTCATATACTTCTGCATGCATAATCAGTATTAAATACAATCTAATGAAGTGTCTTTGTGTCTAAACCACAGTTACCTGAGGACTCTCCTTACAAAACATTCATTGAATTTTTTTCCCATTCATGTCTGGCAACAACAAATACGTGCAGCTTTACATGGTTAGCGTAGGTGGTATTAATGTACTTTCCACATCCATTTAAATGCAAATCTTCATGCAAATAATCACTTGGAGGAAGAAAAAAAAGAGAATGTGTTTAGCTGAAGACAAAGCTAGAGGGATAATAGAAAGCATGAATAGGGTGTCAGTGGAGGCTACACAATAAAAAACCTCCTCTGCACGCAAATGAAAACACATTAACGACAGCACAGAGGATTTTTCAATAGGTTCTTACAGTATTGTATGTAAACATGATTGCCAGCAGGTGAAACAAAATGAATGATTTTAGAGGAAATTTACACATCTCTATGAGAAGTAAAAGGTCAGGCCAGTTGTTCAGATCAGGCCCTACATCAAGACCCAAAATACCAACCGTAGGCAAATATTTATGCTTCCTTCAGAAATCCAAAATTCAGTACCAAACAGCTCACTGTCCAAATGACTCTATTGTTAAAAAATGCTCTGGCATTAGCATTTCAGCAGAAAACCAGGAAATGATCTGGGACTGAATAAATATTATTATACTTGAGAACAGCAACTTTGAGGCTGAATTTGGCTCTGGAGAGGGCTGGATTGTGATCTTAGGGAAATTTCCAATTTGCACTATTTGCAAAGAAAACGTTACATCAACAAAGGTTAAGTCCTGGCATTAAGAAAAGCAGAATGGCCTCGAGTTTCCCAGATATTTCCATTTTGAGTACTTCTCCAAGTTTCCCTTGGATGCAGTCAAAGAAGTTGACAAGAAACCAAGGAAGTTACAACATAACAAGACCAAAGGGCTGGTATGGTGCATGAAAGGAAAAAATGAGCTGCTGGTGTCACATATTTTCAAATGAATAAACCTATTTGTGACACATGTTGTTATATTTGAAGAAAACATTTCAGTTTTCCTGTAAGTTCACGATTTCCAATTGCTCCGTTGATGGCACACATAGAGCAATGGAACTTGGAAGACTTAATTTGGACATATTTTGGAAAGATTTCAATAGACTTCAGACAGTATTATGTGCTCTTTAACTTGGAGTGATTTCACATTTCTTGGAGAGTGCAACTGGCTAGAATTATCACTTTTTATTTCCTTGGCTGCATACAGTCCAACACCCTCCCCCCGCACCTACCCCACCACCACCCTGCCAAAAAAAAAAAGTAAAAGAAAATAAAAGCCTTGCAAAAATTAACTCTATGAACTGTGTTTCTTTTCCCCCACAATGATAATGTCTATCATTTAAATGGAATATTCCCTTTTTGGCAGCAGTTCTCTGTTCTTTTCATTTATTTATTTATTTGTTTATTTATTTATTTAAATGTTGTCCTTTGAGAGAGCATTGACATTCCTGACACTGTTCTCTCTGTCCCCACTCTCCCAACCTGAACTTTTTATATTTTCATGCTTTCTGCCCATCAATTTCAAACCCCTAGAATATAGTCAGAGTTGGATAGGTCCTATAAAAGGCTTGGCTCTATGCCAGGACATCAGGTGGTATTGGAAGGAAAGAAATGCAAATATTTTGTTGTTTTTATTTCCTTTCTGAGTATACAGAAATAGGTAAGGTTGGGAAAATGAGAAAAATAGACAACCTGGACTTTGTAAAGACTCCTAGATTTCCAAACATGAAATTGTCCATTGGAATAAAAAATACATGACTGTAATGTAAATACATTTACTTATATTGATGTATATATTTAAATAATTAAATTATATTTAAAATGCTGCATATATTTATTAATTATTTTATTTATTTTCTTTAAATATTTGTTTAAGTATATTTACATTAACAAATATACATTTGTTCATGTTTATATTTTTATTTATTCATAAGACATCTTTTCCATAAAGAATAAGCCAGGATGGAGGTATATTAGTTGGGATAAGCTAGATAATACCATGGTAACAAACAACCCCAAAAGTGAGTGATGTAACCATAACAAAGACATATTTTTGCTCACATAATATCTACCATGAGTCCAGGAGAGTCTCCAGGGCAACTGATTTCCATGCAGTGACTCAGTCATCCAAGTTTATGAGGGTTCCACTTTCTTGAATTTGCACCATCTGAGGTTGGTGACCTATCTGTTGTTATAGTGGGAAAAGAGACCTGCAACTACAATCAATTACGTCAGCTTGTAAATGACACACATCCTTTCCATTGGTAGCTCTTTGGCCAGAACTAGTCACATGGCAGTGAGAGTGAGGGGCGACCCTCCCATGAGCTCAGAAGGCAAGAGAATCCAATACAAGTAAACACTGGGAGTTTCTATCACAGAAGACTATGTTGGTATTGGATGTGGTATCAAATTGTTCTCCTTAGGAAATCTATAGCATATAATTTGTGCTATGGCTATCAGATTAAAACGTCATTTTGGATCATATTTGTAGATTGGCCTACTTCACTTTTGATGGAAGGTGAGATCTTTGAGGTTAGGAAGCACATTTTTCTCATTTCATATACCCAACTGACCTTGCACACACTGAGTGCTTTATAAATATTGAATAAATTAAATGACGCTATTCTTTCTAAGAAAATCACAAAGGTTTCCCTGCAACTTCATGGTCTAGATATCAACTGACACTCGTGGGGAATTATCCAATGTGGACAAGTGCAGAACTCAGTAGCCCAGCTGAACAGCATCAGTAAGTAGTGCTAAGCATATTTTCTAATTCTAAGGTATTCTAAGATATTTCACATTTTTTTCCTTTTTCTATAAAAACAAAAATTTAAATGTCAGTTTAAGGAAAGAGATGTTATAAAGTGCTATGAAATAAGATTGGACTAGAGTCTGGAAAATTGAATTCTTGTCCTGGTTCTACCTTTAACTTGCTGTGAGAGTCTGTATATTCACATGAACTCACTCATCCTCAGTTTCTTTGTATGTGAAGTGATGACTTTGGAGCTCTGAGGTCCCTTCCAGCTTAGACATGCAATACACTAAAAACTGTAAAACTTGAAGGAATTTTTAGGAAATTCTTTAAAGAAACTTTCCAGGTAATGTTCATTAATAGGATCAGGCTGAAGGAAATTATGAAATAGGAAAAGTAAACCTTTAGAACCCTCCTACCACTCCTTCCTGCACTTTTTCATTTCAGATCCCTACTCATCATAGTCCTTGGTTACTCAGTATCCCTTTCTCTCCCCTTAGTGTAGTGCTTAGTTGAAATTTCACTATCCTGAATTCATCATGTCAAAGCTTTTTGTGCTATTTTCCTTTGACCTAGAAACAAGCTAAGTTCTAAATAAGTACATTTGAGCTAAAATGTAGTAATCCTTCATTGTATGTAGAGTACATAGCAGCAGTCCTGTACCCCACCATGGAAGCTAAAGGTTCCAGATTCCCCCTCCTGCAGAAAGGTGCCAGCCAGCCTATGGGTGCATGACCCAGTCTCAGCCAGTAAGGTTCCCTGTCTAAAGCTTTGACTCCTAGCCTGTAACTCCAAAGCACAAAGACTGCTTGAATTCATTTACAGCTGCAGAGGTCAAAGGAATGTCCTCATTAACTGGAGGAAGAGGGAGGGAGATATGGGGGTTGAGTTCCTTGGATAGCAGATGAATTATTCCACAGTACTAGTGGTAGGAACATTCTGATAAGGTGACTTCTGCTAAAATATGATTGCAGTACTCCCGGATTCTTGACCCTCTTCATTTCTGTCCACTTCCCCAAGCTTGATCCTTCCATCTTCTATCAATTCTGAAGTCTCTAATAGCTTTGCAATAAATCCATCTATTTGCTTAATACTATTGGAGACTATTAGTAACTCATAACTAAAAGATTCCTAAGAGATTAGGAAGTTCTGGCTGATAATACGTTAGTTTGCTACTTAGCCAGAAAATACTTGTTTTGTCTTTGTTTGTTTTTTTTAAATCAAAGATCACCTGATTTGACCATGAACATGTCTAAAGCATTTTATTGTTTACACAGAGTCAACAAATATATTATTTCATTTTGATTCTCTCATTAATCCTAGAGAGACACAAGATTTAAAAATATAAATATGTCCAACTTAAAGATGGTGGATTAAGGCTCCAAGAGAGTAATTGACTTGACTAAGGTCAACACAGTATTAAGTCATAGATCAGGATTCATACCCAGGGCCTCTAAGTCCACATCCAGGGCTCGTTTTCACTGCTCCACCCTACCCTCCTTCAGAAGAGTGGTTTTAGTTGCAGCAGCGCAAGGTGGGAGAGGCTTTTCAATCAGGAGATAGAAGGGAATGGTCCTGAAATCCCCCCACCCCCCAAAAAAATTGGCCCCTTGCTTGCATGGACTCAAGTAACCACAAGCTTTATTTCATTCTAGCTCTGCCACATTACCACTGGTTTTCAGGCAGAGTAAAAATAAACTCTCAGAGGAAAAGCAGTTTCATAATAATTAACAGAGTCTATGTGGCATAGCATAACCACAGAAACCATATGGATGTACTCATTTTGTCTGCTTAAAGGGGTATAAAACCTTCTCTTTTATATTTCTGCCTGTTACTTCTTCTTTCTTGACATTGTCATAGCTCTTCTTTTTTTTCCCACTGTTTTGACTTCCCTTGGATCTGGAAGGAGTGTGAATTCTAAGAGTATCAACTCTTCAAAATGCAATAACCTGTTTTCTAAATTCGCTCTTGCCTGAAGTCTGCTCTGCACATCCTCTTCTATTCTAAACATCTGTTTGGAGTCTTTGCTTTTTAAAAGAATGAACAGACCTTAAAATTCTGTTACCTTGGCAAAGAGAGGATGGGAGGAAAAACTGCCTGACTTACATTACTCTGAGGAGTTGGTTCAAAAGCCAGGGCCCCAACAGCAACTTGGGGTTGTTTAAGCAAGTGAGTTTCAGGGATGACTTATAGCAACTGTGGCTATAAGTTGGGATGAGGGGGACAGGAGTGGCAGTGAGGACACCAGTATTCCATTGCTCTTTCTACATAAGTGAACTACTGAGCCACTAGAATTTGAAAGCATAAGTTACTAGGGCACCTCAGTCTTTAGAAGAAGGAGTAATCTTAATGAGGACTATCCCTGGGGGTTAAAGAGGGCATAATGATCTTGTGGGAGTGCCACTCTAGTTCTTTTTACAATTCATGATGGGCAGAGGACAACACTTGTGAAACTTCATGAAATAGGCTTAAGGCTTTGCTATCCACTGGGTATCTGTTTTGTAAGCAAACCCACTTTGCTTTCTAGGATGGCTAGTGACAAGAAACTTAAAGTGAGTATAGATTTAGATAGTCAAGAAAGCATAAACATTCATATCCTTTTCTTATATATAATCTTACAAGAAT